>CM064539.1:20357670-20620788 GCA_032716605.1 Paralithodes platypus
GACGCGGCCTTTAAGTTCCTCAACATTTTTGGTTCAGGATGAAAAATGTTTCCAACTTGACCTAACACAGCTAATCATAAGTCGAGGGCTTGTCATGGTCATGTGATGTACATGTGATATAAATAATGCAATGTGACTTAGCAAACATGTGGACATAGTCTCCATTTCTAAATAGTGGGGAAGTAAAGTAAGTACCGGTAATCAGAATAATGGTTTGAATGGCCCGGTAACGCTGAACATTCCAGTTCATTTCACCTTTAAATACTTGGTAATGTGATGAGTATTTTTTTTTTTTTTTTTTCTATGTGAATGTAGGTCTGGAGGATGAAGTGCGATATAATGTGCCACAGGGCAGGAAGGCGGGAGTTATGTATCTTTAAAGCAGTGACTAGGGAATAGAAAGGCGACCATGGAAGTAAAGCAGTCTCGCATGATAGTCTCGTGATCCTAACATTGATGTAAGAGTGAATTATGGGAATTATTGGAGAAAACATAAATCAAAAGTGTCGCAGTGTGAGGTCACCTGGAGTACAAAGGAGTACAAAGGAAATCCAGTCAACAACCAATCTATTTACACCTCTAGGCTGCTTGTCCTCCAAACACTACGAATCAAGTGTCCAAACAGTGGTTTAGAGTGGGTAAGGGAAAATTGAAAAGGGAACTACTGCCCTGGAACTAATGTCCGTGGCAGGATTAGGAAGTTAGCAAGGGACAGTAAGGGTTAGTAACATAAAACCGTTATAAGTGATTTTTCGTTTATTTGGGAAAAAGCGATTAACGTCTTAGTAATAACTATATTACTACGACGTTACTCTCTTACACAATAATCCTTTATGAATCTGTGGGAGGACTATAATTAAGTTATTCATTTACAAACGCAGTCACCCGCATGTTTAATGCAAGATATTTTTTGTATGGGCGAAGTTTAAACGAATCAACAGTGCTGCAGTCTATAACGTCTTGGGGAAGCGCCATTCCACAAGTTGACAACTCGATTTAAGAAGAAATTCTTAGATTCGTGAGAGTTTAAAAGATTTACCAATAATTTTGCAACCGTTTCCCCGCATGTAATTAGATTTGTCGATAGCGTTGAAGTACTTACTACAGTTCATATTGCCGATGCCTTTAATGATTTTGAACCCTTGACTTAAGACCGCCTCTTAACCTGCATGGCGTTAAGGAAATTTATTTAATTCTCTAAGACGCTCCTTGTATGGTTTGTTCTTTAGGCTAGGTATCATTTTGGTAACTCTAAGTTGACACTCTTTCTAGCTTGTCTATATAGTTTGGTAATAAGGGCACCAGGATTGGACGCAATATTCCAGAAGAGGTGCGAACTAAGCAATTGTAAAGAGTTAGGATTACAATATTGGGTTTATGCTCAAATGAATGCCTATAAAGCCACATTAATTTTCTTTGCCTTTTTAAACAAACCTTCTGAAACATTGTTGACTCGGTTTTAGGTTACTCGATATTGTTACTACCAGCTCGGTTTCTCTGTCTAGGACTTAAGCTGAGTTTTGCTTTCTCATTTTGGTATTGCCGATATGTACTAATTTACATTTATCAGCATGGAAACTCATTTCCCAAATTTGGGGCCAACCGGACCAACTTATCTAGATTGTGTTGCATATCGTCAACTTGTTCTTTTGAGAGTACGCTATTAGCAATTTTAGTATCGTCAGCCAACTTTGAGATTGTAAAGCTGAGACCCTCATGTATCTCGTTGATGTAAATTAGAAAAAGAATTGGATCTAGTACCGATCCTTGGGGTTACCCCGCTACTTACATTGTTCCATTTAGGATGCCTTAACGTTTATTACTACTCTTTGCTTTCTGGTTATCGGGGGGGGGAGCCAACTTTCTATCCATATCAACAAACTGGTATGTATTCATTGCAGCTTTTAGTTTTAGGCGTAAACGTTTGTGGGGAACTTTGTCAAAGGCCTTTTCAAAATCGAGGTATTTAATATCTACAGCTTTACTCTCATCATAGAGGTTGCGGATCTCGTGAAAGAAGTCTAAGAGATTTGTTAAGCAGTGAGCGTTTGTTACGAACGCCTTTTGTTGAGTATTTTTAAGTATGTTATTTGCCTCTAAGTGATTTACGAGTCTATATCTTATGAGTGTTTCTAGCATTTTACATACAAACGAGGTTAATCTAATTGGACGATCGGTTACTGGGTAGGGATTTGCTGCCTTTTTTTATTATCGGTGTTTTACATTGGGCTTCCACTGATCAGGCATAGTTCCAGACTGCAAGGATTTATTGAATAGCTAATATCAGTGGTTTGGATCGCTCATCCATAGCTTCCTTTAGAACTCTAGGTGAAATTTTATCCGGTTCAGGCGTTATATTTACCTTGAGTTTATCTAAACCAATCAATCCTTCCTTTCTGTAACGGTGATATTGCTTAGAACATCTGAATTATCAATCTGAATCGGCGATGGTGTAGGGATATCACTGCGGTCTTCTGTTGTAAAAACTGATGCAAAGGAGGTATTGAGGGCATTAAACATTGGCACTTTGTCTTTGGTGTATGCACCCTTTTCATCAACTAACGGTCCAACAGATGGAGTAACTAATCTTTTCTTTCTGATATAACTATAGAATTATTTCGGGCTTTTTACTTACTTTGATTCGCAACATGTACCTCCAGGGTCTTTTGACTTTGCTTAATTAACTTTTTGGCGTTGCGTCATAATTCTACAAATTTCACCCGTTCTTTGTCATTGTGTGAGGATTTTACTCTATCATTAGCAAACTTTTTAGCAAGGCAGACAGTCTGAACATATCTTTATTCCACCATTTGGGCTTATCTATGGCCTGTACGCCGTATTTTCGATGGTATGTATTCTTGCACTGCTTTTAGGTAAGTGGTTGCGAATAATTCCCCACGATGTATTTATCGTCGTTAATGTTAATTAACAAGCTCCAGTCAGTTTCTTTAAACCTAGCTTTAAGTTTATGAAAGTTTGCTTTCCTACCTTTGGGGACTTTGTCGATGCTGCCTATTTGGTTCGTTACTAGTAAACTTAAAATTGAACGTTATTGTCCGATGGTCGCTGTGACTGAATTGTTCGCCAAAATTCAAACTCTCTATTAATTCTTATTTTGTTGCAAGTAAAAGGTCAGAAACGTTATTACCACGGGTGTCAGCGTTTCTCGAACAAAATTGATAGAGTGAACTCTCTTGCAATTTCGCATAGGAAGTCATGTCCGGAGTATGAAGTAAGAGTATCGCCTCACTTGGTCCACAGGCTAAATTAAATTCACCACAAAGTACGGTATCTTGTCAGTTACTTACATCCGCAATTGCTTCGTAAATTTATCGGTCAGATTGCACTGATTGAGCTGGAGGTCTGTATATTAATGCAATTAACTATTGTTGTACCTTTATTCTTTTTATTAGCACAAAGGATGTGTCAACGCTCACCATTTGAGGTTTTGAAACGAGGGTCGGGTTACGACTTTCTTTAATATAAAGTAAAAAAGCCACCTCCATTTCTATTCTCGACTTTTCTCAAACATTACATAACCGGGAAGGGAATACTCTGCTAAAACGTCTCGTCTTCTTCATTGAGCCAAGATTCTATTATGCCAATCACATCATAATTTTCTGTAAACCGATAGTTCCTCTAAATCTGAAAATGTATTGCGTATGCTACGAGCTTTTGCATAGCAAACCTTTAAAGTTGCGGTTTTAGCAACCTCGGCAGAACGCTGTAATCGCAATTTTGGTTCGGGTCGGATCTTCATTTAAATTTATGGCTTGTCCTTGGTCCTCGGTCGTTAACAGACAGACAAAGGAGGGGCCATACAACAGTGATGTAGTGTGAATGTAGATGTGAGGAAGAGTCTGAAGAGGAACACCTTGAAGTATTTTCGTCCTGTAGCATATGGAATGTGAGCGAATGACTAAAAGGGTGTATGCGTTTGAGGTCCAAGGACCTAGAAAGATGTGTAGACCTCAATGGAAGGATGGAGATGAGAGTTTATAGGCGTGATATTGGCGGGGGTGGGAAGAGGGTCGCCAGCTGAAGGATGAACACCCCTGCATTGAGGCGACTAATTCTTGTGTCACTCACTAGGGCATGGAGGCTTCTGGCAATAGCTAGCTCGGTTATAAATGAGGGTTTAAACTAAACTTCCTACTTAAGAAATCAATTAATAGAAGACGAAATACACATAATAAACCGTTTTACACGCAGGTAGCCTACTTCTGCAGCTTAATGTTACACCAATGGTACAGTTACCAAGACCTGAACATGGGGCACACTGTTAGCTAATACTACTAGTCTCACAAAAATACTTTGGGACATGAAAGATATACTGAAGCTCAGTGCTAGTGAAAGAACTCGAACAAATGGTTTCAAATTAGATAAATTTCGTTTCAGAATAGACTATAGGCAAAATAATTGGTTGGGAACAGAGTTGTAGACATGTGGGGCCCGAATAGGCTACCGAGTGATCTATTGTAGGATCAAGAACGATCGGGAAGCTTTTAGATACCATTAGATAGGCCATATGGAACAAGATAGCTTGGGTGTGAGGGGGTTCTGCATGTGTGGGTCAAACGGCGGTCTGCAAGACACCGGTTTTCCCGTGTGAACCTGACTCGTATTAGTGAGGTTGGTCTTCATGGTATTAGCGTGGTTGGGCCTATAATTGGTCCTTGTAATTGGGGTTGGATGTGATAGGGATCTGCCTTGTGTGGGCCAATCGGCTTTCTGCAGACTCCCATTTTCTTATGTTCTTATTTAATAAATAAAATTAAAGTCAAGGTAAGGAGAAATTGTGGATTATAGTGGCCATAAGATATATAATATTCTATTTGATTTCGAGCGATGTGTATTATTCTTCAAAACTGGTGTAGACTATTAGGCCCTTATTGCTACTAGACAAAACCCCATATGTTTGTTTTTGGTAATAGACTATAGTTTTTGTGGAACATTCCTAGCCAATCCATTATAATCGCTCGAGTTGTTGTAATTGCATGGAGTTATGTACTGAAGCCAGATATTACAGTACTCTCATTGCAAACTACAAACCAACTAGTATCGTAATTGACCTACTAGTAATACGGCAAAGCTATTGTAATTATCAAGGACAATGATGGGGTTTTACTAGTAATTAGGGCCTAAGGCTGGGGCGAGGGATACGCAACAATAAATATGGTCACAAAGGTACACACAAGAGGATACAGTGGGAGAGGGAAGAAGAGTTATGGCAAACTCGTTTAACTTAACATTACTAGAACACCTCGTCTTCGATATCTCTGGGGTTGGAATGCACTCCATTGGTCCTGATATGATACATCATAAACACAGGTCTTCGTCCCCAGTCTCGTGTGTGTGGTTTAAATACGACATGTGTGATCTGAATAGATAAGTTGTGATATTGTACTGTATGGATATTTACAATAGATTATGTGGACTACATGGGTGACAGTATGCCGTACTTTGCCGGTAATATAGACTACAATGTTGGTAATAAAAAACTAATGTAGAACATGGTACAGACCTTCTCCAGACGAATACGGTGGTCCCAGGGCATAATATCTGTAGGGCTGGGACTGTGGAGGCAGGTAGAGCAGCCTCCCATGTCTGATCAGTACTTCATGCAGCCTCCAGTGGTGAGCCTCTAGGGCAGTTGAAGCGCATCAACACAAGGGATGTCAGCTCCTGCCTCGTGAAGGAAAAACGCAGTGACTGGACAGTTAGCACGGACAAGCCTCCACCATAAGGTTGGTGAGATCCTCTGTCTCACTAGGAGGCCAACAGGTCAGCCAAGGAGTCTCTCCAACAAGATCAAGTGCATTTTGAGTATTCCAATATACAATGCAGAAAATATTCCACACGTCCATTCCATACTTAAGACACAGTGGAATTCCTGTAATTATAATATAAATATTTAAATAATGATTAAGTAAATTTTGACACAATTCTTTACTCATTCACACTACAAAACCAAATGTCTCACCACCGCATCTGTCACAGGAATGGAGACAATTATTTATAAAAATCGGTTTAGCATTGATTTCAGTGATACAATATTATTGATTTCCCTTAAGTCCTTTTCCCACCTTCAAGAATCAATCGTCAACATGTCCTGATCTGAAATTTAGGTGTATCTTGAAAATGACCCCTTGCTACTGCATAGATACAAATGGTACAAAATTCCTACTATAAACCTATGGCGCAGACACAAAACACTACAAATCTCTAGAAATTGCTACGATAACTGATAAATTCAAATTTCAATGGCCATTAACTGTCCACGATGACCTATGGTGCACCTAAGATTACCTAAGAACTAATAAAAAAAACTTATGAACAGCTATAGAAGATCACACTATGCTACAAAATATGCTCCAGAACATTCCATAATTGCAAGAAATAATTTTGTATTGTAAAAAAATGGCTTCTTCAATTAAACTTTCCAAATACAATTACTGTAATAAATCATTATCAGATGTGTCAAAAATCTCAAAATGCGGTACAAAGTATCTAAGGTGAACGAAGATGGGCTACTATTGGCTACGATCCACTACTGGAACAGGCTTTCCATTAGTGGTTCGTAATGCAAATCACCAAACTTGGTTTCCACGCCAAAATGTTTACCCACACGTTTCACTGTGATACTGTACGACGTTCCAAGATGTTCCCCGAACCTAATACGATTAGTGTACGAATAGACCACAGACACCGCATTGTGACATGTCAGCGTGTGATTCTTGACCATATCAGCATCTGATACATGACGGTGGGAAATCCCCTTTAGCTAGATACCATTAATCACCATTCCAAATAGAGATGTTCACATTAGGCTACGTTACCTAACAATAAGTCATAATTGGTGATTGATGGCTAGATACTGTAGAATTTTGGTCGTCCAATATTATTGTCAGGGCTAAAAAAAATCCAAAATGTTTACTGTTTCTACCTTTTGATTTGGGATTCCCTTGATAAAAATGTAAGGTTCTGCATGGCCTCAATACACACTAACAACTCTTTCATGCTATTAATCACAATAATATAAAACAAACATTGCATAATAGAGGGCGTTACTATTGACAAAGTAGAGTCTATTACCGAATTTAAATTTCATTAGTGTCTATTAAGAATTTGCCAAAAGAAATGGATGGGGACAAAAGAATCTAGTTCCTTAATGCACAGAAAACCAAGTACATTCAATTTTCTAACCGACAGAATCTCACTGACTCCATATATTTTGTAATGATGTAAATTCCCACTTCCCTAGTATTGACATTCTCGGTGTAACATTAACTACTAACTTGAGCTGGACACATTATGTTAGAAGCATTGCTAAGAATGCCTCTAAAAACTGGGACTCCTGTACAGAGTTCGAGATTCTTCACTGACGAGCAGTTGGCCGTGATATATAAAGTCATGTGCCTTCTAAGATGGCTTACTGTTCACCTCTGTGGAGTGGAAGTGGAGTGGTTGCATTGAGGCAGTTGCCCACAATTCAAAATAAAAGCTATTAGATTAATCAATAACCCTGCAATCACACAGGACCTTCCTACATTATCCATACGAAGAAACGTTGCATCCCTTGCATTTATTCTACAGATATTTTCACAGCAATTGTTCCGAGGAACTTGCTTCAATTGTGCCGCCTCTCCACATCTTCCCCGTAGAACTAGGGCAGCTGAGAGCGCCCATGAATTTACACTTTCTCCTCCACAATGCAGGACTTCTGCTTATCAGAATTAATTTATCCCCAGAGCTACTATCTCTTTGAATCACTTCCTCGAATTGCTTTCCACAAACTTACAATCTACAAATGTTTAAATTCCAGTTGTTACAAAATTTTATGAATGGAGGATGCCTTTAGGCACATGACCTTTTTGTTTTATCTGTGTTTTTCCTTCCTCCGTTCATTGTCTCTTTAAAAAAACAAAAAAAAACAAAAAAAAAAAAAACATTGTACTGGTTATAGAGAACACATAATTTTCAATATATCCTATGGACTAAACTCATTAGTATAAAAAAAAAAAAAATTATCTTCGGAAAACATTTAGTAAAACACTGGGTATGACTGTTCATCTTGGGCCGACCCTCAGCCTATTCCTGAGGATTGGTGCTACAAAAACAACAATAATAAAATAAATACAAATATTAAATAAAAAAGATCATAATAAATAATAACAATATATTTGATAGTAATACAGCACCCAGACTATCTAGCTATATAATCACGCCATTAGTGGTGTGAATTCGTATGAATAAACCTTAGACAAGTGTAGAGTTAATGACGATGTTACGGACCGGGACTACGAGTAAAACAAGGGCACTCAATGATTGGACTAGTAATAGGGCACTATGCAACAACGGTACGCGAGATCCAAACCCTCGAACTTATGTGCCGGCGAACAAAACACCTATACCCTCCAGGGTTAATCTGCGATAACGGGGTATCCTTAACTGGGCATAAATGTACTCTACTTCAGGCTAACCGGACACTGGTATAGCCTGATAACAAACAAGATGCAAGTTACGTTAAATGCATAAAAGGAATCTATGGAAAGATCAATTAAATCACTGCAAGATTTAATACAATAAAAAGATGCTTCAATACAGTTACTCTAAACAACAATAAACTCTTTCACTCCTATCTGAAAGAAAGTAAAGTATAGTCCTACAGCACAGACCTGGAAACTTCTGAAGAAAGTCTGATGCTCATAAGATGCTCGTACTGATCTTGAACTATAAAGGCAGGAGGCAGGACACCACACGTGTAAATCGAATACACAAAAAGATAGGACATATAATGTTAACCGACACGAGAATACTATAATGCGCAACTGTAGCAATGCTCGACACTAAAGAAGTACTTCCTCATCAACAAAACAGTCTGCTATGGTTGTGCGGCTCAACAACAACCTAGACTAATAAATGCTGTGAATAATAATGCGTACATATCAAAGAGCTTATATTAAATACTAACAAGTGTCTACTCGATTAATAATGTCTAGCTGGGATACTCTAGGTACGGAACTGGGGTTGAGCAAGAAAGACTCGTAGCCTAGCGATGTCCTTAAGACTGCATCCTTTAAGTTACGGTAATTGACTAGGGTGCTCTCTCGATAGATCCAGATCACAAGTATCTGGTTCTATCCTGGCGACCCTCTAAAGACAAGCAAAGAGGCAGCAAAGTGTGGAACTGGTACAGGCCAAAACCCTCAGTCAACACAATGCTGCACTCGCAAAGGGCGCAACCGAAAAGACAACCCAGGCTACCACAGGACCGGTCGAAGTCGTGTAGGTATAAGCAAACCGTACACACATCGGAGACAACGACTACAGTTACGTTATCCCAGTCTAGCATTAAATAAAAGAGCAAGAAACACTAGATCAATAATGGAGACACACAAAGTTCTTAACCTATACTAACTAAGAACCCTCAAACCTATTCTAAGTACAGTTAAATACTCTGAGGACGGCGCATGCAATACAATGGGCCGGCTATGAAAACCGTATGCAGAACCCAAGGGGAGTGTTGTGTGAGTTAATAAAGGTTAGAGTATGGAAAGAGAATCGAGGGAGAGAAACAGTGATAAAGGGGGTGATCGGGGAGAGAGTATGCAAAGGGATGTTAGAAGCCCGCGCGCTAAGCCTGTCCTGACGAGGACAGCTCATGGGAGGAGGCAAATTACACAGGAGCCCGCAAAGGCGCAATGGTCGGCCAATCACGGGCCGAGACGTCACAAGACAGCAGGTGTCACGTGACACAGCAAGACACGCCGTCCAATGGCGAGCTGAGAGGTAGGAATTCACCCGTACATACAGAACACGCACTACCTCCTCGCTCTGAAAGTCTTTCTCATTCACGACGCTGGTACTATTATCACTACTGTTGATATAAAATATAACCCGTTGTCACAGACGAAAACAAAGACCACCACGGGACTGTCTGTGACAATGCGATACTAGGAAAGAAAAAACATTCTCTGATAACTGTAGCCCATTTCGATGTCCCTGGCAAGTGCTAGTGGCGACGAGAGGCGATTCTGATAATGCTGGTAGACGTCACATCCCGCCCAAGATATGGGACGCTCAACATTAGGCGAGCACCATATCTGACAAGGCAGAATGCCCACAAGACCCGCCACACCTAGCCACTCCACCAGAATTGAAATGCAAAGCTCAATCTAAATAAAACAACATATTAGCATAAAGAAAATCTTACAACCCCTCCCAAACACCATAGTATAATTTAGCCTGCTATGCTCCCTGAGCGAGCTTCACAGAGCCCATCCTACTAAGTGAAAGACAGGTTCAACTTAGGACTTTAGCAATAACATTGGCAACTTACAATTAACTATAAAAAAGAAAGAGTTTTTATGTGATTTTTGATTATTTTTAATAGTGTTATTGGCGGCTTTGCACTACAGGGGCAAGCCTAATTTTTTCTCTACTCTCACACACACACTGACTGAACGGCGAGGGTTCTCCTTAGGACATACCCTCCCGTGACAAACAATCAGCCAAAACATTATCAGCCCCTTAACATGCCACACATCCAACTTGTGTTCCGGCAGCAAAACAACACTGGCACTGATAAACTGCCCAGTTCATCACAAGACTGGCACTTCTCTTCGCTCTTTCCGGCAACGGGACCTGCCAAAAACCTTTCACTAGTTCTACCTTCGTGATAAGTGATGCAGCCCCGATGCGGTCTATGGTATTGTCAACTCTAGGTAAAGTATAGGGGTCTGTCAGGGATAATGCACACACACTCTTGCAATCAACATGCACACGGATCTTGCCACTTAACACAGGTTGCAAAGTTACAGGCAACGACCACTCACGATATTCCTTATCCCTCAGACCCTTCGTCAACATGTAGTCCAGCTCTGCTTTTACAACAGGCTGTCGAGTAGGATTTATACGGTAGGGAGCCACTTTGAAGCCTTGCACTGTCTCCAGCCTCCATGTCGGATTCTACCCCGTACATCAGGCCTGGAGAATGAACAAAAACATGCGGATGTACTGACACAGCTACTAAACAACTTCTCTTGACGCTTAGGAAACAAGAGGTTGCAACTTATCTCGACGAAACAACATGCTCATTGCCCTCCCACAACCCAGCCGAGACCACAGTTTCTACACTAGGCCCCTCCTTCTCCACCTTGTCCCTAGAACCGCAGGTACGCGAGGGACAATCTGTATCACCTGTGCAGGCACTCCACAGTTCATAATTGCTAATGTTCCCCACCGATACCGTACATGAGCAACCCGCATTCCTTGCAACTACATCTGTCTGCACAGCATCACCGCCTTCAGCGACATGGCCAGATACAGTCGGTCTATGGTAGGGCTGTTGCATATTACTAGAGCCGCATTGGGAGGCTATGCGACTACCGGGCGCATCCACTCCACAGCCAACCTCACCAATCTGCTCAATGTCCTGGTTCTGACCACTACCCTGACCTGTCACCCATGCCAAAGCCTCGTCGCCCACCTTGAACCACTGAAACAACGAGGCCAACGGTCTACTCACACTCAAGTGACCTGTCAGCGGAACTCGTGCACCGCAAGAGTTGTGAGGCCTGGGTGCTCGGCACAAACAGTGGGGTATGAACCGAGCGGGTTGCTGGAGCGCTGCACACTGCTGCTCAGGCAGGGGCTCTAGCGCTCCCACAGCCACCTGGCTCGAGTCCCCCGCCCCCTGCTCCACCGAGACATGACAATCCCAACTCTCCTCCACCTGCGCCCCACTGCCCCCCTCTCCCTCTCCGCCTTGGCCGCTGCAGCCCAACACAGCGACAGTAAGGGCTCAGGTGGTTGCCTCACAAACTCCATTAACAGGTTCACATGACATGCTTCCCCATCCTCGAGTTCAATCGCACCGTTACTACACTTCTGAAGCTAAGGATCATCTATCTCCAGCCGACAGATCTCCGAAGGAGCCAACTTATCTAAGTGCTCCCGGAGCAACTTATGGCCTCCCCGATACTGGACTGTTGATCCTATCTTGCTTAAGTGTTGTAACGTTGCTGTCTCTGGAGTTTTCTCACGCCCTACCTCCTCACCAAGTGTGACAAGGTTCTGGGCCACTCCGGACCTAAACGTTGGTGCTAATAATGAGTCGCCAAGAAGAGCCGCTGGATCAAAACTCACAAAACTTCTCCCAACTTTAGCTTTCTTCTTCCGACCGTTCCTCCGCTGGTCTACGAGAATGAGGAATAGGCTGTGACACCTTAGATGCACGAGATCGGGTGACAACATACGCCATCTGCTGTAATTGACACCTCTCGACCAACTCCTGCCCCTCCCGACTCACGTCGGCCCGCACCTCTCTGGCTACGACTAAGGGTGGAACCTCAGAAGTAGGCACACGCAAAGTCGTTGCCGAGAAGAAGGTCGACGCCCTCTACTGGCAGTTTCTCTACGATTCCAACATCTATCTCTCGTGTCAGACCATTGTTACGATCCAGGTTCTCAAAGGACACAGGGCCTCTTCAACATTGGACTAGATAATGGCAAAATGCAACAACCGGTAACACTAGATCCAACCCCTGCCTTAAACACTGGAAAACAAAACACCATTACCGCCCTGAGTCGTGCCTGGACAACGAGGTATCCTATGACTCGGTAACTTGTGCACACACACTAGGCTGACGCTCAATGAAACAGCCTATTCTCAAACAGTACAAGATTACTCGATTATGTTACACAAAGAAAAGATAGTTAACGTGATTAATTAACGTTACGGTAGAGACTTCAAATAACTGGCACTCCTGTATTAAAGAAAGTGCAATGCTAGTCCTGCAACCCATCAACTGGAAACTTCTGAAATAAGTCTGATGCTGGGAAGATGTTCGTAAAGAATCTGAACAATTATAAGGCAGAATACGGGTCACAATAAATGCTAGGACATACAGTAATAATAGGCAGGCGAATAATAAAGACTGCGCAAAGGTAGTAATGCTCGACAACTAAAGAATGCTTCGTGACACAACGCAACAGGCCTACTAGGGTTGTGCAACTCAACAACAACCTCGGCTCAACAGTGCAGTGAATAATAATGGTGCATACATATAATAATGGGGGCTTATCTCTAACCAGTGTCTGCCTCAGTTAATAAAGTCTAGCTGGGGTATCAAGGCAGGGCAACAATGGCGTGAGCATGCGGCTCGTAGCCTCACGTTGAACGAAGGTGGTATAATGAAGATTACATTATATCACTGGGATGCTCAGTTGATAAATCTAGGTCTCTAGTACCTAGTTCTATCCTGGTGATCCCTCACAAGTCGACACAAACAGGCAGCACTATGTTATGAGAGATAGGCTATGGCCCTCTCACAGCACAGCGCTGTGCTCGCAAAGTCAAACCCACCCGAAGGACAACTTAGGCCCCCACACTACTTGTCGATGTTGTGCAGGGCTTAGCTAACACTGCACACATCGGAGACAACGACACAGTAACCTTACCCCTAGTTCTAGCTTTAGATAACCAAGCAGAATCATTCAAACACCTTGCCAGGGAGACATATACCGGTCTACAACCTTCCCGAGAGAGGACACATACGGAAAAGTCCGTCTCTCTAACCTCAATAAAGCATAATACCTCCTTAACCTAATACATGGAAATATCTGAGAGCTTCGCGTACAAACGACTGGTCGACGGTGAACGTCTATGCTGAAACCAGAAGGGATGTTGCGTTTAATAAAGATTAGAGAATGAGAAAGGAGAAGTCGAGAGAGAGAAATAGTATGCAAAGTGGCGAGTATGGGGGACAGAATTGCAAAGGATGTAGGCGATACGCGTGTCAGGCAAGCTCTGAGCTGGTAACAGGAGGCCGCGACGGGAAGGGACTAGTTGACATCCGGCGGCCAACGCCGGCAGCGGCCAAGCGAGCCGCGTCATAGCTCACCCCGCTGCCAGGTGTACTCCCTCACCCTCTCTCGCTCGCCTCCCACACAAGCAACATTTATATTATAGCGAATATAAAATATAAGGCGCGGTCACAGACCAAAACAAAGACCATTTCTAGACTGTCTGTGGCAACACGGACACTAATTACATAAAGCAGATCATTCTAGGACAACTGTAGCCCATCCCCCCATTGCCTGGCGAGCGCTAGCGAGCTGCAATGCCCCACGCAACCATTCTGCTAGCACCGGGAGGCGTCACACCATCACACCTCCAGCTCACTCGAACCAACGGGTATGACCGTGTAGCATTCATATCCTGCACCACAACTACCCGTGCTGTGTTTATAGGTTGGACTGTAAAGTTTTGCATCAGAGTCTGGGATGCACCTGTATCATGCAACAACTCCAACCCATGCTTGCAACCAGCCCAACTCTCGCAGCCACGCCCTCTATGGTCGCAAAAAAAGCATCGCGGACAGGTTTCGAGCCTTCCGGACACTCCTTCACTGGCTGTGCCCCCGCATCTGACATATCACCCCGGGTAAATGCAGACGACCTCGGAGACACCCCAATGTTTGCTAGCCAAAGACACGACTGCTGTAGGTTGGTTACCTAGGGCAGGAACGTGCAAAATGCCCCTTTTTATGACACTTAAAACACTCTACTTCACCCTTGGACTTCCCCTGAGGTGGGGAAGGGCCCTGACCTTTCTTAAACAGGACGGTTTTTGGTTTGTGATCAAAATTAGTATCATTGCTCTAACTTTTGTTATTAAATATTGCATCACTGACTCGGGGGGGGGGGGGGGGGTGGAGTGTTGCGCCCCTTGTTAACTGCATCGGTCCGTGTGCACGACACGCACCCATGAATCAGCGATAATCTCAGGTCAGCCAACTCAGCTGCCTTTTGTAGAGTTTTAGGTTGTTTCTCTTTGAGGTTCAAAGTCAGGTCGCCGCCTGTGCATTTAAACAATTGCTCCTAGAAGGAATAACTGCTCAAGCTCTTCGAACGTCGTCACCTTCTCTGACCTCAGCCAATTTCTCAAAGCATCAGACAGTTCCCGGGCATGTTCTAGAAAAGTGCACTCACGACCCTTCGTAACACCCCGAAACTTCAACCTATATGTCTCTGGTTGTAACTCGTAGCCCGCAGAACAGCTTCCTTCAATACCTCATAATCGATGTGCAAGACTCCAAGGGCAACGCATCATATGCCCTGAGTCCTTTGCCAACCAACCTAGAGGAAACAAGGGCTGCCCACTTAACCTCGGGCCATTGGTGCTCCCGGCACTTCTTCTCAAAACGCAGGGAAAACTCGGTGACACCGTCCTCGTCAAAATGCAGGGACTAACTTAAGAAGGTGCGATAAAGACTGATCAAGACCTCGATTCCCAGAACCGAGACGCTGCCCTGTCGACTCCACCCGAGACTTCTCAAGCTCTATGTCTGCACAGTACTTCGTAGCCTCAACCTGAAGCTCAGCCTCTCTCTGCTTGAGCTCATTCTCACACTTATACTTGAGCTCAGCCTTTCGCTGCTGCTGCTCGAGCTCAAGTTTGGCAAGCTCGAGCTGAAACAACATCTCGGCAGACAAACCCTGAGGAGGGGGTGCTACTATTGGGGACCCACCTACCCAACCGCCAGCGGGCATCGGCCTGCGGGAATGTACCCGGCTCCGGAGCCCGAGGGGGCACCATGGTAGGAGTCGAGCGGAATGGGGGCTGGGCCGAAAGTGCCCCAGCTCCCGCTCTACCCGAAGCCCCACGCACCCCACCGAGCACACAGGTAACCAGCTCACCTCTCGACAAACCGCTAGTACCGGGAAACCCTAAGACCGTGGCTACACAAGGCAGTCCGTACCGGTCTAGCCCCGACACACGATCCGCTGACACAGGCTCCTCCAAAAATATCCGCGCATCCTCCTCATTGTTCACCACCCGAACGCCGCTTAACAACTCCACCTTCTCCACCTCCTCGCCTGCTTCCCGTACTGTGTCCTCACTGTGCACTGATCCGTCGTTCGACAGTGTCCACCGGAAATCCTCAACGTTTATAAAAAAAAAGTGCCTAAACTCTTATGTAGCACTATTCACTCAAAAAATGCTTGAAGACAACTCAAGTGCTATACTACGTTCCCCCAAAAAAATCCAACGTGTCCAAAATACTCCTCAAAAAAACAAATGTCCAAAAATCCTGCAATTATTTCTTAGTTCACTAAATCCTAGACTAAGGTCGCCATTTGTTATGACGACTAAGATAAGATACTAGGCAAGGTCGCCATTGTTACGACCAGACTACGAATAAAACAAGGGCACTCAATGATTGGACTAGTAATAGGGCACTATGCATCAACGGTACACTAGATCCAAACCCTCGAACTTATATGCCGGCGAACAAAACACCTATACCCTCCAGGGTTAATCTGCGATAGCGGGGTATCCTTAACTGGGCATAAATGTACTCTACTTCAGGCTAACCGACACTGGTATAGCCGGATAACAAACAAGATGCAAGTTACGTTAAAATGCATAAAAAGGAATCTATGGAAAGATCAATTAAATCACTGCAAGATTTAATACAATAAAAAGATGCTTCAATACAGTTACTCTAAACAACAATAAACTCTTCACTCCTATCTGAAAGAAAGTGAAGTATAGTCCTACAGCATAGACCTGGAAACTTCTGAAGAAAGTCTGATGCTCATAAGATGCTCGTACTGATCTTGAACTATATAAAGGCAGGAGGGCAGGACACCACACGTGTAAATCGAATACACAAAAAGATAGGACATATAATGTTAACTGACACGAGAATACTATAGATGCGCAACGGTTAGCAATGCTCGACACTACAAAGAAGTACTTCCTCATCAACGAAACAGTCTGCTATGGTTGTGCGGCTCAACAACAACCTAGACTAATAAATGCTGTGAATAATAATGCGTACATATCAAAGAGGTCTATTAAATACTAACAAGTGTCTACTCGCATTAATAATATCTAGCTGGGATACTCTAGGTAAGGAACTGGGGTTGAGCAAGACAGGCTCGTAGCCTAGCGATGTCCTTAAGACTGCATCCTTTAAGTTATGTTAATTGACTAGGGTGCTCTCTTGATAGATCCAGATCACACGTATCTGGTTCTATCCTGGCGACCCTCTGAAGACAAACAAAGAGGCAGCAAAGTGTGGAACTGGTACAGGCCAAAACCCTCGGTCAACACAATGCTACACTCGCCAAAGGACGCAACTGAAAAGACAACCAAGGCTACCACAGGACCGGTCGAAGTCGTGTAGGTATAAGCAAACCGTACACACATCGGAGACAACGACTTACAGTTACGTTATCCCAGTCTAGCATTAAATAAAAGAGCCAGAAACACTAAATCAATAATGGAGACACACAAAGTTCTTAACCTATACTAACTAAGAACCCTCAAGCCTATTCTAAGTACATGTAAATATCTCTGAGGACGGCGCATGCAATACAATGGGCCGGCTATGAAAACCGTATGCAGAACCCAAGGGGAGTGTTGTGCAGTTAATAAAGGTTAGAGTATGGAAAGAGAAAATCAAGGGAGAGAAACGGTGATAAAGGGGGTGATCGGGAGAGAGTATGCAAAGGGATGTTAGAAGCACGCGCGCCAAGCCTGTCCTGACGAGGACAGCTCTGGGGACCCTCATGGAGGAGGCAAGTTACACAGGAGCCCGCACAAGGCGCGATGGTCGGCCAATCACGGGCCGAGGACGTCACAAGACAGCAGGTGTCACGTGACACGTCCATGGCGAGCGAGAAGCAGGAATGCACCCGTACATACAGACACTCACTACCTCCTCGTTCTGAAAGTCTTTCTCATTCACACGCTGGTACTATTATCACTACTGTTGATATAAAATATAACCCGTTGTCACAGACAAAAACAAAGACCACCGCTAGACTGTCTGTGACAATGCGATTACTAGGAAAGAAAGAAACAACATTCTCTGATAACTGTAGCCCATTTCGATGTCCCTGGCGAGCGCTAGTAATAATAATAATAATAATAATCGTCTGGTTACTTATATAGCACCCGTATCTCCTCCTTCGAGGATTCACAAGCGCTTGGCTTTCTTTAGTCTACCAGAGACCATTACCCATCCCCTGGTAACCGCAGGCTATATCCCAGGAAAACTTTTCAATCTGAGCGGGGATTGAACGCGAGACCTTCAAGATGGGAATCAGTCACGCTATCAACTGAGCCAGCGGCGAGAGCTAACGAGAGGCGATTCTGCCAACGCTGGTAGACGTCACACGATGCATAACTCACCTGCCGTGGAAAGTTTGCTTAGTGTAGCTATAATGTGGCATACCTTAATGTAGAACGTGACTGGAGTTTCTATAATTGACAAAATCATTTCAGGGAGGACACTATATTTTAGGTACCATAACTGAGACTTCTTTACAGACAGGTCAATATCTTGTTAGTTATGGCAAGGTAAACATCTTACATATTGCTCTCCTGAAATATTATAATAACTCAGGAATCAGTCCCAGCTGACCTACTAGACTAAACAAATCCCCACATTACCGGGTTCAATGACCCTTATTATACAGTTTAAATACTTGTCTTATGCAAATATATACAAGAAGCTCTACTGTTATCCATTATCCTTATTTGAGAGAATAACCAACTTACCATTCATTAAACATATTGTTTGTAGGTCAAACATACACTAAAGACCATACATATTACACGATTACATTGAGCGTGAAATACAAGGAAGCTAAAAGGGACACAACATGATTCCAGTTTTAATTGTGTATGCCTTTATATAGATCATATTCAAATACTTATTTAGATGCTGCTTGTTATATTCCAGACAGCTACTACCGGTTTTAACCATGATATAACATTTACTCTGCTTGAAGGGAAAGGTATAGCTTCGGGTATTTGATTCCAATTCATTCAGAAAGATAGCCACTGAAGTGGATGTTATAAATACATGGGATGAAATGAGAATGGAGAGATAGGTATGTGAAGTTAATCAAGAGGTAACATTAATGGCTAAACTTAGGTGAAGATGTACAAGTCTGTGCTGGTGATTTTACGCGGAAGGGTAACCTAGAAAGGCAGTGGATCAGGATTACAGTTGATCTCAAATAAAATTAAATCAGAGATAACCTCGGACAAGCCTTTCTGGAGTGGACTTAGATGTGACACTGAAACCGTACCTCTTTTGGAAAACGGTTTATAAGTGAATGTATGTGTATGCCCTGTATGTACAATTTGTACCACTGTTTGTCTGTTTGTGTTACTCATGTAAGTGTGTGTATAGTTGGGGAAATAATGAATCTTAACTTTTCAAAAAAATTATCAGAACACAAATTATACAAAAAAGTACAAACCAATATAATACCACTGAACTTGAAACTCACTTCGTATCAAGCAGTAAATGAGGTTGTATTGGGTGAGTTCCATGCCAGTTGAAGGAGGTGACATGAAGGTGATGGAGGCACCAGCAGCCAGCAGGAGGCTGATATCCTATGACGGTCGGTGGTGAAGCCAGCTGAAGGGCATGGATGACTGACTGCCCAGCGGCTCCAGGGGTGCTCACCACAACAGTTGGTACAGCGTCCACCAGGTCCCCTGAGACCACCACCTCCAACAGCTCTGTACAGCCTCTCCTGCAGCCGAGGGTCCTGAGGATATTATAAGTTAATGCCTTCAGTGATGCCGTCTCTCTAACTATTATCTGGTTTATTTAAAACGATAACCGCTTAAGTACCATCCATATAGGGTGGGGGGGGACCTTCTAAGTTTCCATATGTGTGGCCACGACTCCTAAGCATATACATTCGTCTAATTAACCTGGATATAACAAAGAGAGTCAGTATTGAGAGGGTTAAGATACGTGAAACGCACAACAGCTGGACACAGCTCAATGAGGCATAAAAACAGAAATTTCTATTTGTTGCCATCGATTTACTCAGGCCCATCCCCACTTTTCCTATTTTTTATTTTTATTTTTTATAGTTGTTTTATTTATTATTCATTCATATGTTTTTGTTTTCTTTCTTTTTTTTTTGGTGGGGGGGGCCGACTCAAGACAGAGCCAGAACAGGGAAAACACAAAACACAACATAAAACAACGAACACAAAACAAAACACAAATTCCCCACACATCTAGGTCATCCAGGAGAAGACTCAGATACCAGGATCACCAAGGTCCCTCCAGCACTCCCCCGACCACCCGGAGAGGTTCCGATCTCGGCAGGCAGACATGCAGCGAAGCCCTACCACCACAAGCCCGCCCACCACACTTCCAGGCGCACCTTTCATATTAAACGTCTCCCCAGGCCAGGCGCCTGATGGACTATTATCTAGTCCAACTTGCCCCCCACCCCACCCTTCCCAAAAATGACCACATGTTCACTCATCTATTCACAAGCATTCTCCATTCATTCCTGTTTATTACCACTTATCTTGCCTGATCTACAATATAGACATTCCTCTATCATCCAAAGCTTGCCTTACACAGTCTCTCCATCTCAATGGGGGTCTTCCTGCCCTTCTATATCCCCTTGTATCTGACTCACATATTCTCTTTGTAAGCCTTTCATCTTCCATTCGTTCAACAAAACTATACCAGCTCAGCACCCTTCTGTCCACTCTGGCTGACAAATGTTCCTGCTGCCCCACTCTCCTACATAATATCTTCATTCCTCAATCTGTCTCTAACGAGTAACTCCGCACATACTTCTCAAGCAGCTCATCTCCATCACATCCAGCTTTCTTCTCTCCTTTCCCGCAGAGCCTATGTCCCAGCACCATACATAACTGTTGGCACAACAATTCCTTGATACATTGCACTTTTTACTCTCATTCCGAGATTGTTCGTCTTCCACATACCTCCATTGCTCCGAAAACCTTCCTTCCTTCACACACTCTCTGATTTTACCTCCATTTCCATACCTCCACTCCTGTGTATTGTTCCTCCTAGATATTTAAAACACTCTACTTGATCCAATATTTCCCCATCCACTTCCAGCCTCACATCCACATCCACCCTACGTTCACTCCTATTACAATCCAAGACTTTACTTTTATTGTCATTCACCTTCAGTTTCCTCCTTCCACAAACCCACCAAACTCTTTGACCCCTGCAGTTTCTCTTCAGAATCCGCCACAAACTCTGTGTCATCAGCAAACAGCAACTGATTCAACTCCAATCTCTACCATTCTTTCCTACTAAACCCAATCCTCTTCCCAAAGTTTCATTTTCACCTCCCTCCACCACACCACCCATAAACATATTAAACAGCCATGGTGACATTACACAACCCTGTCGCAAACCTACCTTTACCTCAAACCATTCACTCAACTCGCCATTTCCTACTCAACACATGCTCTGCTCCCTTCATAAAAACTCTTAACTGTTTCTAAACAAATTTCCTCCAATTTCATAAATATTAACACCTTCCACATAGCTTCACGATCCACACGATCATACTCTTTTTTCAAATCCATAAAAGCCCAACATATCTCCCTGTGCCTCTCTAAATATTTCTCGCACAACTGTCTTACTGCAAACATCTGATCCACGCACCCTCTTACCCTCCTAAAAACCAGCACTGTTCATCTCCTATTGCAACTTCCGTACACTTTATTATCCTCTCTATCAACACCCTGCCATACAGCTTTTCAACCACTGACAATAAACTAATACCTTTATAACTTGAACACTCCTGCCGATCTCCCTTCCCCTTATACAATGGCACAATGCATGCACTCTTCCAGTCAATTGGTACCATTGACACAGCAAAGCACACATTGAAAAGTCTCGCCAACCAATCTATTATCACATCTCCACCCGTCTTTATACACTCCACAGCAATACCATTCAAACCTGCTTTTCCCGCTCTCATTTGTTTCACTGCTTCTTTCACCTCATTTTCCTCAATCCTTTCATTCATTTCCTGCTACCTGGGTGGCCTGGGTAACCTATCTCCATCAACCACTACTTCAATCACTACTTCTCTTGCATTTAACAAAGATTCAAAATACTCGGCATATCTTTTCCTCACTTCAACTGGTTGCAATAGTAATTCTCCATTTGCATCTTTCACTGACTTTCACTTTCACTCTTTTACTGACTTACCAGAGATTTACTTAATAAATTCAACTCAAACTTAATTATTACAACCGGTTTTCGACATGTTCAGCAACTCAACCACATAGCTGCTTAACTACATAGCTATTGTCTATATTTTCATCTTGAAAAATATATCCCCTATTAGCTGAATTCTCGTTCTTAAATGAAACAATAGGACCACATTGTTTCGGAATAATATTACAATGTTTGTTTACAATAAACAACACATTTTGCTATTACCTTTTGCTTATTTAACCGAGTAAACAAGTATGAAGATATGGCAATTTTCCGTCACCAAATAAATACAGATTATATTTACCTAAACCTAAGACTCAACATGCCATTACACGCACTATTTTATTTGTAGCAACAACTACAGCCTGGTAAAACACGATTGTCTATTTCTGTCGATCTCTCTGTTGACAGACACCTTGATCCCTGGCGGGTGGCCATAACTGAATCGCCACCATGATTATATTGGCATCCCTCAGCCCAACACAATCACTGCCACTCATATGCCTATCAGCTTCATCCCTCCATCTGACTCTTGGTCTGCTCTCCCTTTTTACCCATCCACCTCACTCTCATACACTCTTTCATTCAGTATCTCACCATATGTTGTATAATACAGATGCGAGAAAGAAAAGAAATATGCAATTATGAGTAAAATATCTTCTATTGCCATGGGTTTGTTATGCAGCATGGCACTGCATGATGCGGTTTTCATCATAATTAAATTAAGTCTGTTGAACAATCTAAGAAAAATAATAGGGGAAAATCTAAGTAGTGTATAATGGGCATGGTATCAATAATTCATATTTACACCAACAATACTTTGTAGCTTTCATTATCTTCTCGTGGCGATGAGTTGGATATTACCAAGATCGCTAAACCGCATAAGTAACCCATGGCCATGGGAAAATAATGAGATTTACAGCAGAGTGTGTATTGTCTACAATATGATGTCATGTTTCAATACACACTAGACCTGTTACCTATCCCTTTCAATTAGAGAATAATGTTGGCTAAAATTGCAGAATACGTAAATGTATCTGGCGTAAATGGAGGTGAGGAAGGGTTCCTTACAGGAAACGAAGAAATATACAGAGGAGTGGTTGAATTAAAAATAACTATATATAAACATTGCAGAGTTTAATGGATCATAGCCACAATGATATAATGAGCAACAGTTTTTACTAGGTATCTCATAATCATTAATTTATGTTAAACAATAAAACTTGTGAGACAATATTGGTAGTTAAGGTTGTATTTTTGTGTTTTTATTATTCTACTTTGGCTATCACTAAATGATTTTATGTTGATTGAAGAGGACTTGCACATATCAGACAGGTACAAATTCTAAGTAAACACAGTAACTGCCACTGATCCTTTCTAAACAGTTCAACCAAAATCTTTGAAGAAGAAGAGTAGATTGATGTGCTATCAAAAAATCATTATCATTTATAATTAACTGTTACATTTATTACCGAAAACGTTGATTCAGTGTTTTTTGTACAGGTGTGGTTAAGAAAGATCTGAGCGATCTCGCAGTGACCTGCTTGTTGTGCCAGGTCATAGGGTGTGAAACCATCAAAGGTGAGGACGTGAGGGTAGACCATACGACCCAACAGTATTATCACCGCCTTTGGTAGTCCCAGCTTGGCAGCCCAGTGGAGCCATGTTAGGCCACAGATGTCCCTCATGTGACCGTCAAGTGTGCTAGGGATCGAGAATATCCAACTCAGTTGCTTGGAATGCATTGCCTTTAAATGGTCCGAGAAGTCTTGCTCATACGCTCTCCAGGCAGTGTCCTGGAAGCAAAGTAAAATTGGCCTCATTGTTGAGATTATGAGTGATTGGTTATTTATAATTACATAATATAACACAAGAAATACTGTATATATAAACAAATATAATGGGCTCAGAATTAAACAAACCCGCATAAGATGTTGTGAAACCTTTTTAACTATACATAAACAGAGAAACCAAGTTGAAGATCACTTTAGATCCGACAATGTTAATATATCCTCTTCACACATGCCAATAATTCCATCCTATTCTCTTGAAACTCCATAATACCACTACAAATGCTGTGTTCTCAGTTATACCTGTTACGGACACTTAGGAAGTGTAACAAAGTGTACCACTGACAAAACAATGTTTTCTTAAAATACTTGTTTGGCCCATAATCATACTGCGACACCACCGTCTGGGATCCACACACTGACAACAATATCAGTGGATAAGACGCCATACAAAACAAAGTTGCAAAATTAATAAGACACGATATCAGATACACTATATTTGTCACTTTGCTTAAACAAAACATTAGGTTAGATCTACTTGCAACAAGAAGACAAGTGCACAGACAAAAAGTGCTATAGAAGATCACCAACAAATTATTGACAACGATAATGATATATAAAGTACATGCACCCTTTATATCTGTCTCTCTATTGTCAGATTCCCTAATCCCTGTCCCCTGACAACACTCGTTTGGACTGCTCTAACTCCCGATTTGTGTCCTAGAGCAACGTCTATGCTTCACTTCCAAACATCAAAGTGGGGACTAAAACAATGTCATGCAATGACCTCTTTGCTTCCATGCTGACCTCTCTATTCTTTATCATCTTCCTCAATGTGCCTACAATCTTCATCCCTGCTGCACTCAGTCCTGTATCTCACTCTCCAGACTTCCATCCTTACTAAACAGTCTAGCTACTTAAACGATCTCACATTCTCCATCTCCTGACCATTCAGCCATTTCTTACAATTGATTATCTCATTCCTCTCAAAGACCATAACTTTGTTCTTAGCCACATTCACCTTCAAACTATGCTTTTCACACACCGTTCCGAACTCACTTATTAAGCCTTGCAGCTCCCACTCATCAGTGCTTAGCAGCACGGTATCGTCATTAACAACACAGGCAACTTCCTCTCATGTCCCTCTGTTACCAATATTACTCCAGTATCCACTGCTCTCTCTTGAACATCTTTTTAACTCCATCTATGAATTAATTGAATATCCATGAAGACATGACAGACCTCTGCTTCAACCCATCATTTAAATCAAAGATCTTGTTCAACTCGCCCTCCATGTGCACTGCCGCTTTCGCACCCTCATACATACTTCGTACTACTGTCAGCAACTTGCCACCTACTCCATATATCTTTAGGATCTTCCACATTCCTTGTTCCTTCACTCTGTCATAGGCCTTTTTTTAGATCCATGAAAGCTGCACATATCTTGTTACCATTCTCCATAAACTACTTGCCTATACATCTCGGAGAGAAGATCTGGTCCGCACATCCTCTTCCTCTTCTGAAGTCACCTTGCTCCTGGCCCAACAATCCCTCCGTCACTCCTCTCACTCTGTATATTATTATCCTACCATACACCTTTCCTACTCTGCAAAGGAGACATACTCTCCTATAGTTTCCACAAATTTCCGTCTCTCATTTCCCTTTGTACAAGGAGACTAATTATACCTGACTTACAATCATCTGTCAATCTTCCTCCTGGCCATGCTATTCTCCACATTTTTCAGATCCCCTCAATCACTATATTTTATCCATACCTTAGCATCTACCCACACACTCCATCTATTCCTGGTGTTTTACCCAACCTATCCTTCATCAGCACCTATACCACTGCACTTCTGCTCGTTTTATCTCCTCCCCCTCTCCCCCCCCCTCCATATACAGTATATAATCTACCTGCAGCAGCCACAACCTAAAATACCACACGTATCAGGCTATTAATAATATGTATATGATTAAATCACTCAATTTTCTTCGTAGTACCCAAAAGTAGAATCATCACCCATTCCATGTAGTGATTATAGGATCACGAAATAAACGCCTTTTCTTGATCCTGTCCCCCAACTCGTAAATTCCCGCACATAATGTTGCCCGAGGGCAGTGTCCTACAGTATGTGCCCACTCTGTGAACATAAACACACTCTTGTGGTTACGCTTCACTTATCTTCCAAAAAATTTACAGTACATCTTCATTTGTATACACTATATAACATTTTGTCTTGCCTATATTAGAAAATAGTTTACAGTGCTGGTCTCAGTTCTATTTAAATATTCACTAATGATCTCTTCAACTGTACCTCCAGTCCTATTCATTCATATGCTATTCAACTAGTTATTCACAACAACCCAGTATGCAATCACTCCAAAAGTCACATGACGAGCCTACAGCACGCCTATTTTCTGATCTATCAAATATTTTGATTGGGGCAGAAAACAATCTGGGTACTTTCAATGCCTCCAAGACCCAATGTTTCCTTCTATCTACCCGTCACAATCTTCCACAAGACTATCAATTATTCTTCAACAATACCTAAATAAACCATGCATCTTCTCTCTTGGTGCATCTTTCTCATTCGACCTTTTTTTGAAAGATCATATCACCACTCTTGCTTAAACAGTTTTCCAGAAGTTAGGTGAGCTCAACCATCTTTGTGGGTCTTCATCCCCTCACAGCCTCTTTATCTGTATAGGGGCGCAGTACGCCCAAGTATCGAGTATTGTTCCCATGTGTAGGGAGGTTCCTCCCATACTGCACTTCTCAAAAGAGTGGAGTCAAAATAATTTCGGCTTATCACCTCACTTCCTCTTACTAGTTCCCCACAGTATCTGTTTACACACCACAATCTTGCATCTCTTTCACTCTATTATCTTTAATACAATTATCAGTGTTTTTCAGAGCTCTCTCAGTGCATACCCCTTCCCTTGCAGCGAGTGCGAGGCACCCGCCTTTCAACATAGTCTCACTCCTATTCCGTCCAGCTCACCAACCCAAGTATTGTGATAGCGAAATGACTCAAACAAATGGTTTCAAATTAGATAAATTTCGTTTCAGAAAAGATATAGGCAAATATTGGTTTGGTAACAGTTGTAGACATGTGGAATAGGGACGAGTGATATGGTAGGACCAAGAACGATAGGGAGCTTTAACCCTTGTCTGGCGGGGGTGGACTTAAGTCGGGCTAGAGAACCAAGGACTATGTGGCGGGGCCCGACTTAAGTCTGTGTGCAATTTTGGCGCAATATTGGCTCTGAGAGAGAGACGAGCGACGGGAGGAGCGTAGGTTGCCTCATGACCGCTCGCCACGGTTGCCGTGGGCCTACTGACATATGCGACACACACATCCACCCTCCCTCCCTCGCTACACACCCAAATTTGGCAAATGAGTTTCAATGCGGATAAATGTAAAGTACTACATATCGGATACCTAAATGAGAAAGCAAACTATTCGATGAATGGCACTCAGCTTAAGAATGTAAACTGAGAAACCGATCTGGGTGTAACAATATCGAGTAACCTAAAACCGAGTCAACAATGTTCAGAAGTTGTTAAGAAGGCAAACAAAATAATTGGCTTTATAGGCAGATCATTTGAGCATAAATCCAGACGTAATCCTAACCCTTTACAATTCCTTAGTCCGCCCTCTTCTGGAATACTGCGTTCAATGCTGGTGCCCTTATTACCAAAAAGACATAAACAAGCTAGAACGAGTTCAACGTAGAGTTACCAAAATGATACCTAGCCTAAAGAACAAACCATACGAAGAGCGTCTTAGAGAATTAAATCTATTTCCTTTAACCCAGCGCAGATTAAGAGGTGACTTAATTAAAGTGTTCAAAATCATCAAAGGCATCGACAATATGAACTGTAGTAAGTACTTCACTATCGACCAATCTAATTACACGCGGGAAACGGTTGCAAAATTATTGGTAAATCTTTTAACTCGCACGAATCTAAGAATTTCTTCTTCAATCGAGTTGTCAACTTGTGGAATGGGCTTCCCCGAGACGTTATAGACTGCAGCACCGTTGATTCATTTAAATTCCGCCTAGACGAATATCTCGCATCAAACCCGCGACTGACTGCGTTTGTAAATGAATAACTTTATTTTATCCTCCCCTCAGTTACTAACCCATATGTCCCCTACTAACTTCCTAGTCCTGCCACGTTAGTGGCAGGGCAGTAGTTCCCTTTCCAATGTTCCCTTACCCACTCTAAACCACTGTTTGGACACTTGATCCTCAGTGTTTTGGAGGACAAGCAGCCTAGAAGGGTCACTAGATCTGTTGTTGCTTGATTTCCTTTGTACTCCTTTGTACTCCTTTGTAATTATATAAAGAAATGACCGTATTTTAGCGATTTTGCCCTTCGGTTGCACGATCGTTGCAAGACAACCAGTGATCGTAGAAGGATGGTTCAGGTGTTATTGGAAAGCTCAATTAACGCCCTTTCAGGGATACATAATTGTATTACGCTCTGGCTCTTGTTTATGCATGAAAAAGAGCATGGAAACAAGGCCATTTAGGGTAAAACCATCCGCTGGGCGGTACATAGAAGTTACCGCCTAGGCCGCTCGTAAGGTGTAAAGATAAAATTAGATAGGCATATGGCCGAGATGGGTTGGGTATGAGGGGGGATCTGCCGGGTGTGGGCCAATCGGCGCTCTGCAGACCCCCGTAATCTTGCGTTGATCTCTGACCGTTTTGGGGAGGTCAGTCCTCAAGGTATTAGTGAGTTGGGTATATAATTAGGCCTTATAATTGGGGTTGGGTGTGATAGGGATCTGCCTTGTGTGGGCCGATCGGCTTTCTGCGAACTCCCATTTTCTTATGTTCTTATGTTCTTATTAGCACATTTTCTCAGACTTTCTTCTACTCAACAAGTAAACTCTGGAACTCTCATCACTCATTCTATCTTTCTTTCATCCTATGACTTAGACTTCTTTAAACTTTGTGTGTCTAAGCATTTTGACCCCAAAGCCCCTTGAATTTGGCTCTCTGTCACTCTTTTGGCTTTGGGGAAGACGTTCGTTACAGGCAGCCAACCGTGTGTCTATTTCATACACATAGGAATACAAATACATAAAGAACCTAGATACAGATTTACTTAAAATACAATGCAGAACCACAACAGTATATTATAACCCTAACAAAACCAGTTACTGTATCTATAATAGAGATTAACATCATTAGCGGATACTTAATCAAGGCTTATAAAGATCCTAAATGAATAACTTAATGTGCCAGAGCCTATTGATAATGTTCTAAAGCAGTGGAAAATTACTTCTGGCGGATCAAGGGACTTTATTAGAGAGAAACTGATTTTCAATTAGAAAGATAAAATCTTGGAATTAACTGGTAGAAAGAGTTGTGAGGATATCAAATATATCCACCTTCAAGTCTCGATATCTGATCTATTTTTGTTTAAGTAACTGGACAAAATTAACCGTTTCAAGATCCGATTACATAAGAACATAAGAAAATGGGAGTCTACAGAAATCCGATCGGCCCACACAAGGCAGATCCCTCTCACACCCAACCCCAATTACAAGGCCTAATTATTGGCCCAACTCACTAATACCATGAGGACCGACCTCACCAAAACGGTCAGAGATCAACACAAGATTACGGGGGTCTACAGAGCGCCGATTAGCCCACACCCGACAGATGCCCCTTCACACCCAACCCATCTCGTCCATATGCCTATCTAATTTTATCTTAAAGCTCCCTATCGTTTTCGATCCTACCATATCACTCGGTAGCCTATTCCACATGTCGACAACTCTGTTTCCAAACAAATATTTGCCTATACTGTATCTTTTCTGAAACTAAATTTATCTAATTTGAAACCATTTGTTCGAGTTCTTTCGCTATCACTGAGCTTCAGTACATCTTGCATGTCCCCTTTATTAATCCCACTAACCCACTTGAACACTTCTATCATATCCCCTCTAACTCTGCATCTTTCTAACGAATGTAAGCCTAATATCTTCAACCTTTCTTCATATGGTAGATTTATAATATTATGAATCATTACGCATTACTTGTCTTTGTTTTGGCTATTATTAAACGATTTTATCCAGTTTTAGGAAAGGTATGTGGAAGTTAAAGGGTATACATCCATAGATCTTTCCTAAACTAAATGAAATTGTCTAATGATAAGCCTGAATTAACTGGCAAATTGTGGCATAATCTTCCAAGGTTTATGGTTTGAATTATTTCTATTGCCAGACGGAATTATCTCCGAAGGGGTTGCCACGAACGAATCACCCCATACACATCTGTTCCCCATCAGCTGGTCGAACTATCTCAAGGTGTTCTTTTTCACACTTTACTGCACATCCACCTCCACACCAAGCCACTCTCATATTCCTCATTCATCTGTCGATCCCTCCATGTAACTCCACACGCACTTCTCATGTAACTCATTTCCACCCATCTCACTCTTGATGTTAGTCTCTTCAACAACATCCATGCTTCACTCCTGTACGTCAATGTTGGGATTACCACACAATAACGCAAGGACTACTTTACTTCCATGCTGACCACCCTCTTCCTTGGTACTGCTTTCAGCATTTCCACAACCTTCTTCCCCTGTTGCACCCTCTCCCGCACTTCAGCCTCTATACTCAACACACTGGCCTAATACTTATATGAACTGACATTCTCAAAAACCTGACCATTCAACCTCACCTCACACTCTGTGACTGCATCCCTTTCAAAGATCATAACCTTACTCTTCCCCGCATTTACCTTCAGGTTTCGCTTTTCACAACCTTCCAATTTTTTTTTACCAGACCCTGCAACTCCCACTTAATATCACTCATCAGGACTGCATCATCAGCAAACAGCAGTACAGGCAATTTCCACTAATTTCTTTCCCTTATCAGCGGTACACCAACAGGCACTGATCTTCCTTGTATTTCTTTCATGACTCCATCCATATATATATTATATATATTGAACAACCATGGGGACATCACACACCTTTGCTTTAACCCAACATTCAGATCAAAGAACTCACTCTATTCGTTCTCCACACACACCGTCGCCTTTTCACAATCATTATTGCACTTCACTGCTTTTATCAACTTGCTAGCTACTCTGTGGAAAGTAACAATGCTTGTCACAGACCTTCTCTATCGACTCTGCGTATGTGTTTATTGATAAACAATCAATAGGAAAACGATTTAGCTAACAACTAGACAATTGCAAATTGTGATAAATGCTGTTTCTTTCTAAATGGACTCCCATTGTTTCTAGAATTCCATAAGGATCTATCCTTGGCCCACCGCTGTTTATAGTATGTATGTCAATGACAATGAAGTTGGTGCATTAACCCTTTATAGGGCAAGTGACCGAATTTGATCATGCGAGGGATCAATCAAATTTGGACCTACTCCAAAAACACTCCGCCCCACAAAATATTAAGTGTGAGCTCAAAATCTGCAAAGAACATTAAGTATATACTAAATTGGAGCAATCTTATAGCAATTGAATAGATCTGTATAAGTGGGTGAATAATCTGAGATACATGGCAGTTAAAAAAAATTCTATGTGAGTGAGGAGACAAAAGGCAGAACTGCCTGTATCGAGTGCCTCCCCCAGAGTTGAAAGAGTGACAGGGCCAAATTCGAGGGACGTTCGAGCCAAAATGCCTGGACACACGGAGTTTGAAGCCATTTAATTCATAGGAAGAGGGAAAGACTGATTCTGGGAGAGAGTTCCAGAGCTCAGCAGTTGAATAGAAGAAAGTCTGAGAATACCGTTTCACTCTTGGGTTAGGGAGATGCACAGAGTAGGGGTGGGATTGTGTTGCAAGACGGGTACTATGTACCCTACGTAGAGGAGGTGGTATACATTGAGAAAGCTCTGAGGAACATTGATTATTATAGTAGTGATAGAATAGCGAGAGAGATGCAACATTGCGGCGAAGAGAGAGAGATTGCAGAGAGTAGGTGAGTGGGCGATAGTTAATGATATGAAAGGCTTTCCTTTCTACTTTGTTTAGGAGTGCGGTGTGAGTGGATCCTCCCCACACACGTGAACAATACTCAATACAAGTATGCACTGTGCCCCTGTACAGAGCAAGAAGCTGTTCAGGGGTAAAGAACCCCTTGAGGCAGTTGAGCACACCCAGCTTCTGGGAGGCTGCCTTAGCAAGACTGGTAATATGCTCCTTCCAAGTGAGACCAGAAGAAAAATAGACACCGAGAATATTGAGAGAAGATGATGGATTGATTTTTGTATTGTTGAATTGTAAGGGACAGTCCTCTGGGAGTTCTGAACCGGTAGTAAGATGAAGAAATTGGGTTTTGGAAGCATTAACCCATAATTAGCGGCGAGCAACATAAGTCGAGTTAAATAAAGCTGGACTATGTGGCGGCGCTCGACATAACTCGAGTGGCAATTTCAGAACGTAATGTGGCTGAGAGAGAGAGACAAGTGGTGGCAGGAGACTAGCGAGCGTATAACTGCTCCAGACCACCGCGGCGAACCTACTGACACAAATCTCAGCTCCCTCCTCCCTCTCTCACTCGCTACATACTCAATTATGTACTGAAAGTACCGAATTACCTGCTTTTTGCACTCGCGTTGCACGGTTATTGCAAGAAAACTATCCATCATACAAGGATCGTTATGGTGTCATTCGAAAGCTCTGTTTATGCCCTTTCAGGGATAGGTACTTGTTTTACGTTCTGGGTCTTATTTAGGCATGAAAATGATCACGTAAACAGCCCTATTTTGGCTAAAAACACCCCGCTGTGCGGTACACATAAATAAACCGCATAGGCCGCTCGTAAGGTGTTAAAGGCAACACGGTTTTCTCTGCCCCAATTGAAAATAGTAGTTAGATCAGAAGATAAGTGTTGCATGGCTTCATTACGCTTGTCTTTGAGGGATTGCTAGTTGGTGCGTTCAGGAAAACTAATCGAGTAGTGTAAGGTAGAGTCATCTGCGTATGAATGGATGGGACTGGAGGTACAGCTGAGAAGATCATTTATGAAAATTAGAAAGAGAATGGGAGATAGGACAGAACCCTGTGGAACACTAGAATTGATTTGGATGAGGAAGTGAGTGATGGCCGTCCACAACCGCAGCTATGGAACGGCTGGAAAGAAAATTAGAGACAAAGGCACAGATGGTGGGATAGAAACCGAAGGAGGGTAGTTTAGAAATTCAAGATTTATGCCGGACTCAATCGAAGGCCTTCGATATGTGTAGTCCAACAGAAAAGGTCTCACTAAAGTCCCGAAAGAAGGATGACCAAGAGTTAGTAAGATATGAAAGAAGATCACCAGTAGAGCGACCTTTAAGGAAGCCATACTGGCGATCTAATAGAAATGCTTAAGAAATTTGGAAGAAGCAAGAATAGTTTCAAAAACTTTAGAGATACAAAAGATGAGAGCAATTGGACGATACCTGGAGGGTTGAGAGCGGTCACCCTTCTTTGGGACAGGTTGAATGAGAGCAAACTTCCAGCTAGAAGGGAAGACATTAGAGGAGAGACAGAGACAAAAGAGTTTGCTTAGGCAGGGAGTCAGCACGGAAGCAGAGTATTTTAGTACAACAGGAGGAACACCGTCCGGACCGTACGCCTTCTTAGTATTAAGCCCAGAGAGGGTAGAAAATACGTCTTTAGAAGAGATTAGGATATTAGGCATAAGTAGGAGAGAGAGGGATGGAGAGGAAGGAATAGCACCGGAATCATCTAAGGTGGAGTTTCTAGCAAAAGTTTGAGCGAAGAGTTCAGCTTTGTCAGAGGAAGAAGTGATGGTTGTGCCATCAGAGTGGAAAAGGGGAAGGAAAGACGAGGAAGAACAATTGTTGGAGAGGTTTTTAGCTAGATGCCAGAAAGCTTGGGAAGAGCTAGAGTTGGATAGTTCAATGCATTTATTATTGATGAAAGAGTGTTTGGCAAGTCGAAGAACAGATTTGGCTTGATTCCGGGCAGAAACATAGGAAAAATTAGATTCTTGAGTCTTAGGGCGTCGGTACTGTTTGAATGCTTCCTCCTTGTTGCTGACAGCAGTAGAACAATCGTGAGTAAACCAAGATTTGTTTGCATTAGACTGAGAGAAAGAAAATGGAATGTATGCTTCCATGCCCGAGAGGATTACCTCGGTAATGCGTTCAGCACTCTCCGAGGGTCCCCGGCCACTGAAGAAAAAGTAATTCCAAGGGAAATCAAAGAAGTACTGCCGAAGAGCCTCCCAGTCGGCAGCGCCAATGTGCTACAAGTGCCGCCGGTTGGGAGGATCAGGTGGCCGTACTGGAGAGATAGGACAGGCGACAGATATTAGTTTATGGTCGGAGAAGCCCAAAGGAGAGAAAAGATTTACAGTATAAGTGGATGGGTTAGAGGTTAGAAATAAGTCAAGAGTGTTGGGTCGATCTCCGAAGCGACCAGGGATATGGGTGGGTTGCTGGACTAACTGTTCTAGGTCGTTTAATATAGAAAAGATGTAGGCTTGTTCACCAGATTGGTCAGTGGAAACAGAGGAGAGCCATTTGTGGTGGGAGAACATTGAAATCTCCTAAGATGGAGATTTCTGCGAAAGGAGAGATGGATAGAATGTTTTTCACTTTAGAAGTTAGATAATCAATTTGTTTTGGATAGTCAGTAGAATTAGGGAAGAGATAGACAGTGCAGAAATATTTAATTTGAGAGTGACAAGAAAGCTTTAGCCAGAGAGTTGATAATTCAGAAGAGTCTATTTTGGGAACACGAGAGAAAGCAAGATTGTTGCCTACATAGATGCAACATTCACCTTGCCACTGTACTTAAACAAATGCAAGTTGATGTGTCTTGCTTAAGCATATTCCAAGTTCATTAATACAAAAAATACGATTAAGAAAAATAGACTTGCATATTGTTTTAGTAGTGACCTAAATGTTATTAAAAGTACATTAATGTAAGGCATAATAATCTCTAAACCTAGTCACCGCTACATAACATAATAATTAATTAGATGATGACACTGAACTGTTGCAATTTCAATATCAACAATGTATTACTATTATATCAAACACAATAATTGTTCATTTGGAGTTTACTAATAAGCTATATTTAGTATGCTGTAAGAATATCTTACCATTAATTCATGCTGCCTTGAAGCAGATGTATGTTGGTCTTGTTGTGGCTGACCATGATTGTGACAGTGTTTCCTGAGCCACGCCTCCATTTTATGTTGACCATCTAGCTCTGCTAGGTTTATGGGTGTCAGTCCGTTAAAGTCCTGGTCCCAGGGGTTAAGGTGAGCCTCTTCTACCAAGTACTGGACTGCCTCCAGACTTCCAGATAAAGCAGCTATATGTAAAGCTGTTTGTTCGAGCCATGTTGTTTGTGTGTGCAAGTTGTAACCGGCTTCCCTCAGCTGATTCAGTATAGCAGTATGATTCCCCTGGCTAGCCCAGTGTACAGGTGTCCAACCTTCTCTGTCTCTGATGCCTGAGTGAGTGTGATGCAGCAACAGTGACACACACGGCAAACTACCCCCCCGTGCTGCAATATCTAAGGCAGTCATACCTGTAATAATATCATTATGCACAGTTGACTACATGACTACATGTCCTGTAAATATGTGTTTATAAAATATTTTTTGCTATTAATGATAATTTATTGGCAAACAAAATGTACAGACTTCACATAATCTGTTGATTGTTATCTCCAAAGAAAGTTTGTGGAAATTACATCATCGTCATTGCCAATCTCTATTCTTAATTTCTCAAAAACTAGTCGACTGATTTTCGATTAAGTTCTTCCCAACATCACCCCCTTCCCCCTCTAATAAATTATAATTAAAAGTTTGTTTTCAATCTTCACGATATTCTCTCACTACAAAGAATGCATGGTTGCCTTTTGAATTGGTATCTGCATCTATATAAATGAATATTTCAAGGTTGTTGCATGCTCATTAGTTTGTATTTGGAATCTGCCAGATGAAATTGTATTCATCACTGTAAGATTATTTTTTTTTTTTTTTTTTTTTTTTTTTTTTTTTTCTATGTGATTGAGGGAGGCAAAAGGCATAACTGCCTATAGCGAGTGCCTCCCCCATAGTTGAAAGAGTCACAGGGCCAAAATCAAGGGACGTTCGAGCCAAAATGCCTGGACACACGGAGTTTGAAGCAATTTAAGTCATAGGAAGAGGGAAAGACTGATTCTGGGAGAGAGTTCCAGAGCTCAGCTGTTGAGTAGATGAAAGTTTGAGAGTAACGTTTCACTCTTGGGTTGGAGAGTTGCACAGAGTAGGGGTGGGATTGAGTTGCAAGACGGGTACCACGTGCCCTACGTAAAGGAGGTGGTATGCACTGGGATAGCTCTGAGGAACACTGATTATTATAGTAGCGATAGAATAGCGAGAGAGATGCAACATTGCGGCGGAGAGAGAGAGATTGCAGAGAGTTGGTGAGTGGACGGGAGTTAATGATACGAAAGGCCTTCCTTTCAACTTTGTCTAGGAGAGCAGTGTGAGAGGAACCTCCCCACACATGTGAACAATACTCAATACAAGGGCGCACTATGCCCCTGTACAGAGCAAGAAGCTGTGCAGGGGAAAAGAACCCCCTAAGGCGGTTGAGCACACCCAGCTTCTGGGATGCTGCCTTAGCAAGACTGGTAATATGGTCCTTCCAAATGAGAGCAGAAGAAAAAGAGACACCAAGAATATTGAGAGAAGATGAAGGGTTGATTTTTGTATTGTTGAAGAATAAGGGATAGTCCGCTGGGAGATCCTGACGGTAGATAGATGGAGAAATTGGGTTTTGGAAGCATTAAAGTTAACAAGGTTTTCTCTGCCCCAATTGGAAATAGTATTTAGATCAGAATTTAAGAGTTCTATGGCTTCATTACGTTTGCCGTTGAGGGATTGCTGGCTGGGGCGTTCTGAAAAACTAATGGAGTAGTGCAAGGTTGAGTCGTCTGCGTATGAATGGATGGGAATTAAGGTACAGTTAAGGAGATCATTTATAAAAATTAGAAAGAGAATAGGAGATAGGACAGAGCCCTGAGGAACACCGGAGTTTATAGAGTGAGGAAGTGAACAATGGCCGTCCACAACCGCGGCTATGGAACGACCGGAAAGGAAATTAGAGACAAAGGCACAGATGGAGGGATAGAAACCGAAGGAGGGTAGTTTAGAAATTAAAGATTTATGCCAGACTCTATCGAAGGCTTTCGATATGTCTAGTGCAATAGAAAAAGTCTCACCGAAGTCCCGAAAGGAGGATGACCAAGAGTTAGTAAGATATGAAAGAAGATCACCAGTAGAGCGACCCTTAAGGAAGCCATACTGGCGATCTGAGAGCAGATTATGAGAAGAGAAATGCTTAAGAAATTTGGAAGCAAGAATAGTTTCAAAATTTTTAGAAAGACAAGAGATAAGAGCAATTGGACGATAGTTGGAGGGTTGAGAGCGGTCACCCTTCTTTGGGACAGGTTGAATGTGAGCAAACTTCCAGCATGAAGGGAAGACGTTAGAGGATAGACAGAGACGAAAGAGTTTGCCTAGGCAGGGAGTCAGCACGGAAGCACAGTTTTTGAGAACAACAGGAGGAACACCGTCCGGACCGTACGCCTTATTAGTGTTAAGCCCAGAGAGGGTAGAAAGTACATCTTTAGAAGAGATTAGGATATTAGGCATAAGTAAGAGAGAGGAGGGCGGAGAAGGAGGAATAGCACCGGAATCATCCAAGGTGGAGTTTCTAGCAAAAGTTTGAGCGAAGAGTTTAGCTTTGTCAGAGGAAGAAGTGATGGTTGTGCCATCAGAGTGGGAAAGGGGAGGGAAAGACGAGGAAGAGAAATTGTTGGAGAGGTTTTTGGCTAGATGCCAGAAAGCTTGGGAAGAGCTAGAGTTGGATAGTTCAGTGCATTTATTATTGATGAAAGAGTGTTTGGCAAGTCGAAGAACAGATTTGGCTTGATTCCGGGCAGAAACATATGAAGAATGAGAGTCTTGAGTTTTAAGGCGTCGGTACCGTTTGAATGCTTCCTCCTTATTGCGGACAGCAGTAGAACAGGCGTGAGTAAACCAAGATTTTTTAGCATTAGTCTGAGAGAAAGAGAATGGAATGTATGCTTCCATGCCCGATAGGATTACCTCGGTAATGCGTTCAGCACTCTCCGAGGGTCCTCGGCCATGGAAGCAGAAATCATTCCATGGGAAATCAAAGAAGTACTGCCGAAGAGCCTCCCAGTCGGCAGCGCCAAAGTGCCACAAGCGCCGCCGGCTAGGAGGATCGGGTGGCTGTACTGGAGAGATAGGACAGGTGACAGAGATAAGTTTATGGTCGGAGGAGCCCAAAGGAGAGAAAAGATCGACAGTATAAGAAGAAGGGTTAGAAGTTAGAAACAGGTCAAGAATGTTGGGCCGATCTCCGATGCGATCCGGGATACGGGTGGGTTGCTGAACTAACTGCTCTAGGTCATTTAGGATAGAAAAGACGTAGGCTTGTTCACCAGGTGGATCAGTAGTGTGAGAGGAGAGCCAATGGCGGTGGTGAACGTTGAAATCTCCTAAGATGGAGATTTCTGAGAAAGGAGAAATGGATAGAATGTGTTCCACTGTAGAGTTTAGATAGTCAAAGAATTTGGGAAAGTTGGTAGAGTTAGGGGAAAGATAGACAGCACAGAAATATTTAGTAAGAGAATGACAGGAAAGTTTGAGCCATAAAGTTGAGAATTCAGAGGAGTCGAAATCGGGAACACGAGAGCAAGTGAGTTTGTTGTGCACATATGCACAACATCCGCCTTTGGCTTTGAAACTAGGATAGAGAAAGTAGGAGGATACAGAGAAGGGGTTGCTGGATGTTGCTACAGACACCTGAGTTTCGGTGAGGAAGAGAAGATCAGGTTTGTAGGAGGAGAGATGGTGCTCAACAGAGTGAAAGTTAGAGGAAAGTCCGCGAATGTTGCAGAAATTAATAGAAAGAGTAACAGGCCGAGGTCCAGGTAATTGTGTGGGGTCGTCAGGGGATGGTCGGTCGGGTGAGGGGGCATTTATGGTCCCCCCCCCTGGGGACTCCGAGGCTGGGCTACAATTCATCATTTTTTTTTTTTTAATTTTGGTGTGGAAGAATGAAGTGTGGTGTGCATGTTTAGTGTAGTGAAGTGGATAGGAGGAGGAGGTGTTTGTGAGAGCTAGCTGGATTGCTCTCAGTGTAAATGAGGCACAAAGAAAATCAGTAAGAGAGGCCAAGCAAGTGAAACAGGAGTTCCAGCGACTCTTTATCACATGCCTATAACCTCACCTGGGTCTAGCCCTGATCGATTGGTGCCTACAATCTCCCCACATTTAGGGTTGTTGCATGTTAATTAGTTTGTATTTGGATGCTGCCAGACGGAAACAAATAATTCATCACAGTACTCTTTAAAACTCTGTCCCGGTGCTTTGCTAGAATATTATTACATGTAATGGGGCACAATTCCTTCTTATATATTGCCCTCTTCACATCCATTGCACCATTAAAGCTCATGTCACACGGTCTGTTTTCACCTCAGTAACTCGAGATGCTATTTTCTAAAAATGTCCTCAGCCAGCATACACTGTTAACTTTAAAGGCCTCAACCCAAATAGTCAGAAAGAAATCATGGTGGGTCTAGATTCATTAAGACGGATATACATAAGATCAGCAAACAACTTTGTAGTCTGGTTTCTGATCTTACTCATTTGGCTCAAAGGAGTACAAAGGAAATCAAGCAACAACAGATCTAGTGACCCTTCTAGGCTGCTAATCCTCCAAAACACTGAGGATCAAGTGTCCAAACAGTGGTTTAGAGTGGGTAAGGGAACATTGGAAAGGGAACTACTGCCCTGCCACTAACGTGGCAGGACTAGGAAGTTAGTAGGGGACATAGGGGTTAGTAACTGAGGGGAGGATAAAATAAAGTTATTCATTTACAAATGCAGTCAGTCGCGGGTTTGATGCAAGATATTTGTCTAAGCGGAATTTAAATGAATCAACGGTGCTGCAGTCTATAACGTCTCGGGGAAGCCCATTCCACAAGTTGACAACTCGATTGAAGAAGAAATTCTTAGATTCGTGTGAGTTAAAAGATTTACCAATAATTTTGCAACCGTTTCCCCGCGTGTAATTAGATTGGTCGATAGTGAAGTACTTACTACAGTTCATATTGTCGATGCCTTTGATGATTTTGAACACTTGAATTAAGTCACCTCTTAATCTGCGCTGGGTTAAAGGAAATAGATTTAATTCTCTAAGACGCTCTTCGTTATGGTTTGTTCTTTAGGCTAGGTATCATTTTGGTAACTCTACGTTGAACTCGTTCTAGCTTGTTTATGTCTTTTTGGTAATAAGGGCACCAGCATTGAACGCAGTATTCCAGAAGAGGGCGGACTAAGGAATTGTAAAGGGTTAGGATTACGTCTTTGGATTTATGCTCAAATGATCTGCCTATAAAGCCAATTATTTTGTTTGCCTTCTTAACAACTTCTGAACATTGTTGACTCGGTTTTAGGTTACTCGATATTGTTACTCCCAGATCGGTTTCTCTGTTTACATTCTTAAGCTGATTGCCATTCATCGAATAGTTTGCTTTCTCATTTAGGTATCCGATATGTAGTACTTTACATTTATCCGCATTGAAACTCATTTGCCAAATTTGGGCCCAATGTGACAATTTATCTAGATTGTGTTGCATATCGTCACCTTGATCTTTTGAGAGTACGCTATTTGCAATTTTTGTATCGTCAGCAAATTTTGAGATTGTACAGGTGAGACCCTCATCTATGTCGTTGATGTAAATTAGAAAGAGAATTGGTCCTAGTACCGATCCCTGGGGTACCCCGCTCGGCTATCATACTACAGTATAAGTCTTGGGATAAGGCTAAGGGTTTTAAACATGAGAAATAACTTTTTTTGAAGTTCCACAAATATTAACAATATCAACAATAGAGAAGTGAGCACCCTCTCGATGCTAATCATATACTCTGATAGCATATTAATGCTTTATACACGTTGGCTAACGGTGGATATAGGGTTGGCAGCGAATACCCTGCTACACCCTACACATATTCCAAGAAAGACACCCAATTTTCCCAGTGATTTGTTGTCTGCTCATTTGTCTGGGGTGGGTATCTCAAGAGTCGACGAAACTGTAGTCATATTTGGGGACAAAATATCTGGTCCTGGTGATATTCTTCTGCGTCATCAGTCCTGTAGCATCTCTACCCGGTTTCACCCTCTTCTTCCATGCTGTTTCGTCATCTTCCATTTACCTCTATGTGTCGGTTTCCATAGATGGTTGTAGTTTTAAATGTTCTGGTTGGTTCGATCCTCCCTATAACTGAGATCTGTGACTTGCCGGTGGAGGTGGTTGGTTCTGGGCTTGGAAATTCCCAGTATTTCCTTGGGGTTCCTTTGTGAGCCCCACCTAACCCGTTATGGTGCCCTGGGCTGCCTTCAGCCTCTAAGGGGCAGTTTGATTCATGTATCCTTGACTCTTCTCTTCGCCACACTACTTATTCCTGCCAGGTGTTATCATTCATCGCTTCACCTCTCCATTGCATACGTTATGTCCTGCGAGTGTTGCTGCCCCTGAATGTATCCTTCCAGGTCCTTGTAAGTTTGGCCTACCGTTTTTGTATGGGTATATGGAATATTATTCCCCGCGTTCAACATAATTATAAAGATAACTGTACAAATGCTACTTTTTAAAAGTGATAATTGATTAAAATATGTTAAGTGAATCATTGACAAACAAAATAGACTTAACCTATGGAATGGTTCTCATAGTGTTTGTGGTTTTTCATTTTTATATCAATATGTTGCATTTGCATAATAATATTACATTTGAGTAAAGAACAATATTTGTATCTGCTAGCTTTTTTCCCTATCTGCATATTAGAGACAAACTATATAACATGATTTATCAACAAAGGTATATTTTAAGGCTGCACAACTTGCTTGTCATTATATGGCATAATCTTAAAAAAGCTAAACTAGCATAACCAACTAGCTTTGTTACAGCTGTCTAGGTTTAATGCATACAATCATTCTTTATAAATGTAACACTCATCTAATTTAAACATTATCCCGCTTCTGGCATAACATACATTGATTTTCAGTAAATGTGTTATAATAAGCTACCACAATCTAACCACTTTGATATCAAGATGAGTGAAGTACGTAATAGAACAATTGCGACCATGTACTGCACATATACTGACAAATGTTTGCGAGTTATTACGATTTTGTTATGCAAATATATCCAATTTGATTAAGTTATTTATAAATATTTATATGAGAAATTCAAAAGACAAATGAACAAACCAGTGTTTGCCATTGCTCTACTTTATCACTCGTATAATAGCATAAATTCAATTAGCTTATTGGAATCTTGCCTGGTGTATCTTCCCCCAGCATGTTACCTCTGCTTACTTCAATTCCCAAATAACACTAACTACTAACCAAGTAATAAGTTTAATTTTAAGGTCTGTGACATCACCACCTGGTCCCCATGTGACATACATTTTATCCACTACTCACTTTCCATAATAAAATATCTCTTCCTGAATATAATGTTGTGTACAGTTACTAATAATATAGTTTATTAATGTCTACAGTTACCAAGGCATGAACCATATACACGAACCATGAAGGAGTGAAGGGATATAACGTTCTCGCGTGTCTATAGAATGAAGGTGGCATTATGAGATTATACATTTGTAATTATGATATTTGCAAATGGAAATAGGTAAGACCAGTAATTACCATTAATACAATACCAGAAAAGGAAAGCATCACACGGAAAGAATAGCTCAGAGACATGGAGATCAAACCTGGATAAATGGACCTTCCTTGATAGGATCTACTTCCCATCTTTTATCATAGATTTACCTCTACAAGGGCCTCCACCTGTGTCCTTTTCTCAGACCTTCGCCCCCACCTCTGCTAGAGGCAGCTTATGTTTACACTGTGGATACTTTGGGTATTATCTTTAAAAATCAGCGGCAGTTGGGCAAAAATTAATGGTCAATAGTAATTGGGCTAGAAATGATGTCCGAGCAACACCACCTATAATACTGACCTTCATTATCTCTGGTGTTTGGGTCAGCACCTGCTTCTAACAGTGCTGCAACACTCTGATGGTGGCCACCTTGTGCTGCATCCATTAGCAGTGTGACCGGTGACTCTCCTGTACCATCAGCACTCACTCCCAACCCCAGCAGGAGAGACACTAGCTCACTGTGTCCATTCACCGCTGCCAGAGCCACCAGACAGCATTGATGGTCGTCGAGGCCTTTTAATTTGGTGCTTGGGTCAGCACCTAATTCCAGAGCCATCATCACCCGGCTCTTGTCACCTGCCATTACCCCAGCTATCAGCTCCTGTAGGAAGGTGGAGGGGATAACAACTGACACTGAATAGACGATGGGCCAGGATCCCAAAATCACATAAATCGGTACCATGCAAGGGGGTCAGACTTTCTGCAAAATCTTCAAGAAATAGCTAAACATTTATATGGGAACTCATTGTCCATGGTCATCATATTGAAATATAATATTCACAACGATCAATTATAATAGAAGCTAAACACTCTTAGGATATCCATTTTATTCACCCAAGAGCATGCTCTAGAAATATATCATGCATATATAAGTCACTAACTACAAGATATGTATGGGATTTTGTGCAATGTAAGATATACACTTGTCAACACATGAACCTGAGACAATGGCTATAAATGAGTTATTATGTTCTATCCAACAACCAACTCTACTCCTAAAATCGATTAATGAAATATTACAAACACATGTGGCAGTCCGTGGATTCGAACCCAGGATGCTCACACCGAATATCAACACCTTATGCATTACACCACGAAGGCAGTGAGAGTGTAATAATCGTACAGGTTACTAATTAGCTTGAAGGTATGTTAATGAGCTTGCCCTTTTGTAGTACTATTAAGCCCATTTATGTTCATTAATATTATGCAATGACCTATTATGGTGAGTTTCTATATCTTCTATTCAACAGCTGAGCTCTGGAACTCTACCAGAATTAGTCTTTCCCTCATCTTACATTGCTTCAAACTCTGTGTGTCCAGCCATTTTGGCTCGAACGTCCCTTGAGTTTGTCCCTGTCACTATTTCAACTCTGGGGGAGGCACTTGTCACAAGCAGTTCTGCCTTTTGTCTCCCTCACTCACATAGGAAAAAACAAAACAAAAAACAAATCCACACAAAATGTCCCAGCTTCATGTCTTGGTAACTGTGCGAGGGAGCGATATCTTTGTGTGTCAAAACTTGGAGATGAGCAATTGGTAGGATAAATGAAACGAGGTTTTCTTTAATATAAAGCCATTGGAAAGTGAATGCAGTTATGACAAGAATATCAACTAAAGGATCCCAGGGCACAAATTATCAATATTAATGCTATATTTATATGTGCTTTATGATACTAATTAAATGAAGGCTCTATGTGACGACGAGAGAGTGGAGCTGAGGGTTCGATAACATGACCTAGCACCAGTTGCTAGCCAGACAACCAGGCTCCGTTGACACAATCAAGTTGGTTGCAAATCTTTTCATATCAAATATAATCTCTTGACTTAGTTGGAATATATATATAAACAAATAGAAATGTAGACTCACAAAACCAGAAGTAAGATAATGACCATACCTGTAAACCAGAAGTAAGATAATGACCATACCTGTAAACCAGAAGTAAGATAATGACCATACCTGTAAACCAGAAGTAAGATAATGACCATACCTGTAAACCAGAAGTAAGATAATGACCATACCTGTAAACCAAGTAAGATAATGACCATACCTGTAAACCAGAAGTAAGATAATGACCATACCTGTAAACCAGAAGTAAGATAATGACCATACCTGTAAACCAGAAGTAAGATAATGACCATACCTGTAAACCAGAAGTAAGATAATGACCATACCTGTAAACCAGAAGTAGATAATGACCATACCTGTAAACCAGAAGTAAGATAATGACCATACCTGTAAACCAGAAGTAAGATAATGACCATACCTGTAAACCAGAAGTAAGATAATGACCATACCTGTAAACCAGAAGTAAGATAATGACCATACCTGTAAACCAGAAGTAAAATAATGACCATACTGTAAACCAGAAAGTAAGATAATGACCATACCTGTAAACCAGAAGTAGATAATGACCATACCTGTAAACCAGAAGTAAGATGACCATACCTGTAAACCAGAAGTAAGATAATGACCATACCTGTAAACCAGAAGTAATAATGACCATACCTGTAAACCAGAAGTAAGATAATGACCATACCTGTAAACCAGAAGTAAGATAATGACCATACCTGTAAACCAGAAGTAAGATAATGACCATACCTGTAAACCAGAAGTAAGATAATGACCATACCTGTAAACCAGAAGTAAGATAATGACCATACCTGTAAACCAGAAGTAAGATAATGACCATACCTGTAAACATGCTACAGTGAAAATGGTGACAGCTGGTGGTTTTGATAAGCTCGCGTCCCACAGTGAGTTAATTTATTGGTTTTCTGTTCCAGTGATTGCCTTTTGTAAGGGGGGTGACCTGATTGTTTTCTCTCCTTTTCTCTCCTTTTCTCTCTTTCTCTTGGTTGTATCCATTCGGCACCATGCAGCCTACTGATTAAACACGTTTATCCCCATCTAGGTGTCGATTTCTTCCTGGCAAGCAATAGAGATCCAGCATTGTATGGCGAAATCCGGCTTTGCCGGAGACATTTTTATATCGAAAAATTTACAAATTTAGCCTATCAATTTTTTTTATTTTTATTTGCTGGCTCGCTAATGCTCGCCAGGAAGAATTTTACTCCTGGATGGGGATAAACATCTTAATATAAAACAGTAAGCTGAATGGGGCCGAATGGATACAACCCAGAGAGAGTGTTATGCTGGGTTGTAATCCAACTCGCTTCAGTATATTATCTATATCAATCCGGGTTTCGGATATTTAGATTTGGAATATGCTCGACAGGAACACATCTAACTTCATGAATATGATAATTCTTTACTCAATCGGGCAATCAACAACACAATAAACACAGTATAAATTACACTCATATTTATTACACAGACATATTATGTACAGATATGGAGTATTAAATTCACTAGTATATGGAGTAAGACTTTAATATTCTAGGTGCCTTAAAGAGAGTTGAATATGTTTTACTCCCTGGTGAAATATAGCTTGTCACTTACACAATAACTGAAGAGAGAAATACGCAATTATGGAAAATATATACACAAACAATAATCATTGACAACAATACATATGCGGGCCAAGTGCTTAATGCGAGGTATAATAACAAGAACAAGGTAAGGCAACGGGGCCTATCACTCAGTTGGACGTGAGTCTGCGTGGTGGTCGCGTTCAGGTGAGAACTCAAAGGGACCGCTTCGGGGGTATAGGTCAGTTGGACTGCAGTCACGGGAAATAATGTTTTATTTTAATGCGATGTTAAATTGGGGAGTGAAGATATGAACTTCACTTTATTCTAAGGAGAAAGATAGTTTAAATCTGAATTTAACTATCTGAGTTATTGCGAATAATCTCCCACACGATACACAAAAACTAATATTCGACCTGAGATGAGGTCAAATTACACGAGTAAGGAAATCAGATTCACATAATGTAGTGACTTAATTGGAATATAATTAATATAATTTAGAATAGATTGGAATAAATTAACCAACTACTTAAGAAACGCAGAACTGAGAAGTGTTGTATTATAGCTTAAAAGGAGTTATAATGAATGGAAATACAAAACAAAGTTGTACTTATGAAATACCAAATTATGATGGCATAAAAGGAGGTCTGAATAAATGAACAAATTCCTGAAAGAACGCAGAACTTAGTAGCGCTGTATTATTTATTATGTTATCTCCACCAACCAACTTTACTCTTAAACTCGATTAATGAAATTAACAAACACATGTGGCAGTCCGGGGATTTGAACCTAGGATGCTCACACCGAAAATCAACACACTTATGCATTGCACCACGAAGATGAAGAACGTAAACAACGGTTACAATGAATACTGAATTACTGAATGAAGCAATAATATAATATATAGCCAAATATTAGGCTTAATAGATAAAGGAACGTTAAATTTGAATCCCTAGATCTGTGGTGAAAGAATTACATGACCCGAGTAACTTATATAATTAGATTATTCACAAAAATTAAAAGAAATTAGATATCTCGAATATAGATTAATTCTAACTCAACGGATGGGTTCTTTACTTTCAAGGGGGGCGAAATAGTATTATAAGTATTCTCTGGTAATAATTATACGGACAACATGATCCTGAGTTGGGGCGTAGGTTTTAGATATTGAGTTTAAGAAGGAAAATACCTCACATTAAACACTTCACTTCGACTTGGACACACAAAGAATAATAATGCATAATGATAAAATCTGAGAGTATTCACTAAATAACACGTGTAGAAATGACTATGTAACGTACGTAGAAGTAATGATCTGAAGGTTTAAACACAAATTATCTTGGCAACATCTCGTACTTATAGAATCACTGTACGGATCAAAGTTATATAAATCTTACACGTGTATGAAGTTAACAAGGTAGATCTTAGGCACAGATCTATAAATAAGTTAAATAGAATACAGTCGGCCCCGCCAGGGTGCGCAATAAGAGGGTGCGATTCTCCAACCGTGCGGCAGATGTCCGTGTGCTTATAATCCAAGGGTGCGAAAAAAGCAAAGCGTGCGGTGGCGAAGCGTGCGGAACTGGATGCGCATTTGTCGGGCGGCCATGTTTGTGACGTCAGAGCGTGCGGGATGACTCAGTGACTCGTGTGTAAGCGTACCCTGACGCAGCCTTGCAATTCTCTTCCGCATTCTTTGTGAACAATGGACCCTCCAGCCCCTCCACCACCCCAGCCACCTGCTGCCCCTAACCCACCGCCCAGGGCGATCGTGTTACCCACCAAAACAAAAGTGAAAGTTCTTGATTTAGAACAGAAAAAACAGTTACTAGACATGTTGGCTAGAGGTGAGAAACAGGCAAATGTGGATAGACATTTTGGTGTGGGTGAATCATGTGAGAGTTCATGTTTTTCAGGGGTTATTGGGCGAAAAAAGGGTATGTTTGAAGAGTCCCCGGACTACATAGTGAATTTCCCATAGGTTCAATACTCCAAGGGTGCGTTTTACAAGGGTGCGCGCATGTCTCGGACTAAGGTAACCGCACCCTTGTGGGGCCCACTGTATTTGCATATTTTATATTACCTTCACAATAATACCCACAACTTATAACACACAGAGACACTAAGGGTACAGGGTAGAGGAGAGGTGATAGCCATGAACAAGAATCTGGACGACGTAGGACTCTTACTTCTTCTGCGGTCTGGACGTCAGGGGGAACTGCCTCGCTCACGGACAAAGGGGAAGTTTGTTCCTGGCTCCTCTACACACTCTCGTTCGCCTCCCACCTTAGACTTTAGTACAGGGAATGTCTCGTCCTAAAGCTGAGTCTTCAACACAAGTTCTACCCACAACCAGCTTGACCAGTGGAAGGTAGCAATCGTATGTGCATACCTTCCCTCAATTTCAGTCAGACTATATTCGGGTTATATTTAGAACTCAATTTGGTCTGTTTCAATATAGTAGGGACATGTGGAATATTATTATTTTCGTTATTGTGAAGGCAATTCTTATTCTAAAAATATACTTAAGCTATTAATACAAACACAAGGAGATTTGCTATCTCTCAATATTACTCTCTTTATTAACCCCTAACTGTCGGCGAGCAACATAAGTCGAGTTAAATAAAGCTGGACTATGTGGCGGCGCTCGACATAGGTCGAGTGGCAATTTCAGCACGTAATGTTGCTGAGAGAGAGAGAGACAAGTGGTGGCAGGAGAGTAGCGAGCGTATGACTGCTCCAGACCACCGCGACGAACCTACTGACACGAATCTCACCTCCCTCCTCCCTCTCTCACTCGCTATATACGGAATTGTATGGGGAAAGTGCCTAATTACATGCTTTTTGCACTCGCGTTGCACGGTTATTGCAAGAAAACTAGCCATCATAAAAGGATCGTTATGGTGTCATTCGAAAGCTCTGTTTATGCCCTTTCAGGGATAGATACTTGTTTTACGTTCTGGGTCTTATTTAGGCATGAAAATGATCACGTAAACAGCCCTATTTTGGCTAAAAACACCCCGCTGGGCGGTACATATAAATAAACCGCATAGGCCGCTCTTAAGGTGTTAAAAAGGGTTGCATGGCTGCATAATAAAAAATATTCTGTTAATCACTATTTCTGGCTTTGTCTAGTTTGCAGGCCATGCTTTTGTTTCTGATCACTTTGATCTACTATCTCCATTCTTCCTATGAGGCACTGTAGAGGTGGTTTTGGGGTTCCCATCTGTGAAGATATTGCACTGGGTCTTGGTGAGGTATTTGCATAAAATATTCCTCACTGTATTGCAAATCTGGCTGGGGCTAGGTATTCTCCTTAGCTGTTTGTCTCCGGCCCTGCCATTGGCTGGGCAGGTATCCTTGTGATTGGCCCGGTCTCAAACTCTTTTGGCGGGCAGACTGTCCCATATTCGCAGGGATTAGAGCATGGGTAGGCCTGGTTAATTTGGTAGACTGTTCTATTGTGGCAGGTGTTAAAGCCTGGGAAACTGGTAGCCTTGTGGTTTCTCTCTCCCTTTCTTGATATTGTTTTCTCCTTGTCTTCTTGGTCTCCTTCACGGCAGCTATTTTTGCTCTGGTAGGCTGCTCTTCTTCTCGCATTATCAGGGTGTCTACCGGGATTGCTTTGCCCCTGGTTTGCAACCCCGTCATCTCAGAGAGAGAGATAAAAATCGAGGTGGGCCCTCTTAAACTGGCAGACGTTTCAGCACCACCAATCACTTAAGTAATTGCTTGTTTATACTGGCATATTATATAGCTCGATGGGATGACCTTTAAAAGCTCATTTCGAAATTATATATTACTGTTTTTCTAATTATATTAAGCTATTTCAGGAAAACAAGTTTATCAAATGTACCATTATAAACTAATTGTTAAAATATATCATGTCTTCATGTTCTTTACTTGATGCTTAATAGTATAACCTAATCAATTCCGTGTGAATCGTGAACTTGCACGAACGTTCAGGGAAACCAAATCTAAGCTATAATTACCAAAAAGGAAAATGAGCTCAGAAGTTTATGCTAGGATGCGCTTAAATGTTCACTCGGATACCATAGTCTCTAGCCCACTCATAAGTATTCGTGGACTTCACCTATTTCTAATTATGGAAGTATATCTCTGGAAACTAATTAATACATATATTGTTATTTACATGAACTGAGAATCTATATATGATATTAATATAAAAGGAATCAATCCAGATAGCTATAATTTCATAAGGAAAAACATTGGGGTCCTACGAATCCTTACAAGTGGGTTAGAGACTATGGTATCCGAGTGTACCTTACCACGTTAAGATCTATGTTGGGTAGGTTACACAGTCTGGTACTCAGGGGCTATACTGAATAGTATTCAGATTACCACAATTTACCTACCCCGATGGGACATCCCAAATGAGTATTAACGTAATTCAGGTTCCTATTTTCTCAAAGGTGAACAGAAAGAAGCCTCGGGTGTGAGGATCCTTTTCTGGGATAAAACATGAGTTTTCTTTGTTGTGAGCCGAATGTGCTAACCAATGTACCATAGGATTACCGGTAGGCGATAGCTCGTATGACAATATACTGTCTACCAACACAGGTATTTTGTATCATAGCCAATAAAGTGGTCCATCATATAATAAACAATTTAGTGAGGTAAATGGTGGTAGCTTTAGTAATATACAACATTCCCAGTAACCAGACTTGGTACGTACACACCCACCAAAGGCTCCGAAGGACTAATGAAGCTCCGTATATGGAGCACATACTAACGTATGTTCCCGACTTAATCTGCATAACTCACCTCATTAGGTAGGAAGTTGATGTTGTCCATTCTGTTTACCTCTCGAGCATTATTTTTGTTAGTACTGTTGTCACTAGTATGTCAGTCCTCAGGTCACCAGTAGTACCTTCACTCACTAAGTAGCCTTTGTTATGACGTTCCCTCAAACTACAATCCATTCACTCCCCACCCTATCAGTCCTCAGGTCATTATTAATATTTTACACCCAGTCCTCAGTTCACTTTATCCTCAGTCCACTTAGTTATCAGTTGCCTTTATCTTCAGTTCACTTAATTCTCAGTTCCCTTTGCCCCTCGTCCACGTAATTCTTCGTTGCATTTATTCTCAGTCCAGTTACTTCTCAGTTTTCTTTATCCTCAGTCGAGCTAATTCTCAAGTCCTTTTATATTCAGTCCACGTAATTCTCAGTTGCCTTTATACTCGTCCAGCTAATTCCCAGTTCCCTTTATCCTCATTTCGCTCAATGCTCAGTCGAAATTTGTATTAAGAAGTTATTTTTTATCGTCAGTCCACTTAATCCTCATACCACTCAGTCCTGCAGTTCTTCCAGCCATTAAAGTACTCACTCATTTCTCCCAGTCCTCAGTACGCCCAATCCTTAGATCAGTTAGTAATCCAGAAAGTCAACAGTCCACATAATTATATATGTTCAAGTCTAACCAGTGAGACCCATTTTGAGGTGATGGATCCTGGTAAGTTCGGCCGAAATAGAGAGGTAATGTTGTTTGTGCTGGGCAGTGCTATAAGAGAAGCTTGTCGTTCTTATCACTGTAACTGATAGACTGATAAACGCCCACAGTTATGCCCTCGCTTATCACTACTTCACATTTAGACAAAGTCATCATGGCAACCACAATTATAACCGTCGATATGAACAAATATATATTGCCTGCTTCGGAATGGATGACATAAAGATATATGTTACATACTAACACTCGGCTTCTTGAATTCAATTCATGATAGGACTACAAATGTCAACACTTCTAGACGTTTAGTGTTCTAAACCAAAGGACTAAGGTGGAGGCTTAATTTGAAAGTGAAATTTGTCCCGACTTCAACTTAATTAATATATTACTTACTGTAAATCATATACATCTAGGCTCGAGCCATATGCTTAATTGAGTAATTTGACTATTCATGTGTCCTATATATATTATTTTAGTCTGGAATTCATCAGATCTATTAGCAATTATGAATAATTTTATTTGAAAGACATTAGTTGTCAAACGAACACATTCAATCAACTGTATATGGGTAAGCACTCTCTGTGAGTGGAGGTACACGACTTTGGACCAGTCTATGATAAAGGCTATTTAGAAGTGAGCTTAGGTATGAACATTTGTGTATCACATTTTGTATTTCATACAAAATAATAGTCACATTGCCCCCCTACCCTCCAGTACAACCACTCATAAAATTTCGAAGATATTACATTTATCTTCCTTATGCAAATACTATCAATACCATTGAATTATGTATTTTATTTATCTTCCATGAAATTATATTATCTACTTCATTCATTAATTAGTTTCTACATACCCGGAAGGATGCATACTTAAAACATTTAAGGGGTTCACGATTTGTTATGAAGAATGTAATTCCCTACAAGCAGTAATAGCCAAGGAACGTCACTAGTTAACTTAACCCGGCAAAAGCGATAGGCCTTCCAGAGGTGTTTGCTAGGCGAACGTGATAGGCGTGATATCCAGAAGATAGAACCCCCCCCTCCCCCCCCCCCTCCCCCCCAAAAAAAAAGTAGAAAAGAATCAATATGTGATTAGGTGGTGTGTATAGTTACCACCACCTCCTCACTTCCCATAACATGTGTCTTACTCTTCCCCCCCCCCCCCCTTTTCTCTCTTTATTTCGCCCCTCCTCATTCATCCTAAGATTTATGTCTGTAGTGGACAGTGATAGAAGAGGAGGATCATATGCTTTCATTAGTGTATTCTAGCCAATTGGGGTTCGTAATGGAGGATTAATGGTAAGAACGGGTGTTCCATGATTTGTTTCCCCCTATTTCTTTCTCAAACTAGTAGTATGTCGAGTTAGCACTCTCCCTCCCTCCACTTCCTCCCACCCTTTAACATGCACGGGAGACCGTTTTATATCACTAGTGTCCCGCGAGACCTTAAAGAGGTAGGGTGTATGTCGTGCCTCTCCCTCCACCGTCAGAAAATACATTTTTACTGGATATTTGCTGCTTAGCCTATGCCTATTTTATGGTCTTCAATGTTCATATGTCCATTGTGAAAGTAAAATATACGCACATGGGTCAGTAACATTGCTTTATATGGTAAATATAACAAATTCTGTCAGAATCACAGGTAATTATTTTGCATGAGATGCACTTTCAAAAACATAAATGGCGCATTCCTTGGATTAACTGTGTCCATATTATGAGCTTGTATGTTTATTATATACAGAGCGGAACAGAATTTGGTTACCCATCTGGCAGAACTTGGTAATGCTGCATTTCTATACATCTGTGTAGCCAATGGGTAAACTACGTCAAGCCGTCTGATAAATAAATTGTTTAAACAAAAAACAAATATCATGACCATTATGTAGGCTATATTGCGTTGTATAATGGCCCATCAAACAAAGCATAGCTAGTAGCAGATCATTGGTTATTTATAAAAGTTGCAATACAAATATACATCTTTAACTAGTGATATGTATAAGACAGAAAGCGCACATAAATAATTGATTTTTAACTTTTTAATTGAGTTTATTTTTTAAATAATTCCGAATTTCCCTATAAACACTTGTATGAAGTAGGTAGATACGTCCAGAACACGATTACATTCTTAAAATTGTAAGTTTCATATTTTCCGACATATCAAACATACAGATTATTCAGTTAAGTGTGTGCTATCATACCGGCATATAATTATCACATAACGCACTACCAAAGTAGGCTGTGTTATATGGTCGGTAGATCAGGAAAAAAGACACATCATTTTAAGAATATCATCGTCCTCTGGACACATGAATCTACTTAACCCCTTCTTTATCGGCGACATCGTTATTATTTTATTCTAGATCTATTAAGACGAATATGTGCAATAAGTATCTGTGGTAGTAAAAGAAGGTTAAGAGAGATAGTTCGAAACCTGTCAATTGCTGGAGGACCTTTTGAAACTGAATAAAAACGTCTAATAGCAGCCAGAATAAAGTGAAAAAGACGTCGCTGGTACAGAAGGGGTTAATGTAAGTCTTCTGATAAATAGTACCATGGTACGCACCTTCCTTAACTCTTTCCTTGCGGTTGACATCTTGCTATGTTATATGTATTACGATCATTTACTGCGGCCAACGTCCTGGGAAGTTTTGGTATTCCAGGGTGACTTAGGTAGTGCCGAACCCCTTCGCTTCTTGCCAGGTGTAAGATAAGCTTTGGTCAGAGTTTAAGATTAACTGTTGAATTATTCCAACCCTCGTAATATAAGGAGAAAATATTATACAACAGTTATTATCCCCCATTTTGCCTAGCTCCTTGACGTGGTGTGGGGGCTTCGAGTTGGCAGTTGGGGTGGTAGGGGTTATTCGTCCACTCCACCTGCCAACGCCAACTAATTATGCTAGGCTCTTTCCTTCTCTTACTGTATGTTTTCCATTTCTCAGTTCTTCTACTATCCCCTGGGGAAGCCAACTAGGGGGTTGATTTCCTCCCCTGCAACTTTAGGAGACTCAACCCTCCCGTCTCTTCTGGTTGCTTGCCCTGTTCCCTTCCTCCCTTTCTCGTTTATTGCTTCAGGGGGTTCTAGTTTTCACCGGAGTTTCGCTGCGGCGTTTATGACCTCTGCTAAGTTGGTGGAGTTTCACTTGGTGACAGGTGCCACCGGCGAGGGCTTGAAAAGCTCATTGTTTAGGGCTGGGCGTGGTGGGGTTCCTTCAAGGTTGCTGACTCCTTTCTTTCTTCAGTGTATGTGACGGGTAATGACCCCGGCTCCATCCTTTATGGGACAAAACAGATTGAGGACAAATATGCGTTTATTCACGTATGTCGGTTTGACAATGTTCCCAGCTCGAAGCCGGGGCCTATCTCTTGCAAATGGCCATATTCTGGTTTTCCTGGCCCTGCGGAGGTATCAACCTTTCATTGCTAGGCGGCACCTAGCATCCACAGTATCTTTTTCTCATGCCATTCTTATGGTTATGTCTTTCTGTAATTTGGAATACGCCCATGGCAGACGATACTGACCATACTGACACGGCAATCGTTTTGGACTTACCGGTAACCGACTCTGGCGATCACCCCGGCTTCTTCTAATGACCTTCCCTCTCAAAGTTCTACTATAGTTACAATGGCACCTTATGCAGTGCCTATTCAGCAAAATTTGGTAACCGACTCTGGCAATCCCCCAGCTTCTTCTAATGACCTTTCCTCTCAAAGTTCTACAGTAGTTACACTGGCACCTTATGAAGTGCCTATTGAGCAAAACTATTCTAAAAGAGGCAAAGGGGACACCATCTTCCTGCAAAATGTTACCCCCGAATTATCGTACGACTCCCTGCATAAAATGTTTAAGTCTTTAGTGTAGTAACCCATATCAGAATTCATTTTGTAGACGAATTTGGGTCTGTCAACAGATGCTACATCTCCTTTTTGGAGGAGTCTGCTGCTGCTGCCTACGATGCTGCCTCGAATCTACTACCCGCTGGCTGCTGCAGGTCAAAATCATTGCAGCGTTCTGTTAATATTGAGGATAGTGACTCCGATTATGTGCCAAATGTATTTGATGGATTTGATAAAATTCGAGACCTACAGCGCCCTACTCCTCTACCTAAATGGTATGTAGCATATTACAACGATGGAGATAATAATTATATTAAGGCACATCAGTATTTGCAGAGGCAAGTCGGTGTCATCCCAAAGGAACATCTTAAAAAGTATGGGAAAGGTGTAATAATAATGTGCGTAAATATCGCATGAATTGGTCTATATGCGGTATATATTTTGATATATGGCACGTATACATACGTACAAGTCTGTATTATAGCATGACAGTGCTCTACGTACAAGATATACGTGATATGTATGGCGTAAACCACACTCTCAGCTCATAAATTGCCGCCAAACCTCCAACACATCTTCATTCCCGCCTAAAAATTCACTTATATATTGCAATTTTTGGTCACTATGAGGCATATTCATTGTTATATGGGTGGCCTACACACGTATACATACTCTAAATAGCCTAAAAGGGCTCCAAAAAGGAGATATACGTGATAATATGCGGTAACCCACCCCCTCCTCCCTCTCCTTCTATCCCCTGGGCGCGTGAAAATTCGGCCGGGAAATCTCGCCGCTCGATGACAATCTAGCCGCGCGGTGCCATTCGCTCCACATTTTTCAACTACGGACCGTTCCCCTACCCCCCCCCCAGACATTTTTTGGGGGGTCAAATATATATGGGCCGATGCACGCAAACATTCCCTACACGATGATGTACTTTTTATCGAAATTGGCAATAGGTCCCAAAATCATCATAGGTGCGCACAGTCTTACCCTGTAGAAAACCCCCTGTGCGCCGCGGAGAGGTTAAGCTCCTATCGTATTTATTGGATTGCGTAATTTTTTATGATATTTAATTATCCAGTTATTTTTACTTTTGATATTCCTCTATTGATATTTTATCTGTTATATGTACCGCTACTTGATATCTTAATGCGTTTTAAATGTTGATATTCCTTTGATGATCTTTTATTTTTTAGATGTAGCGCTGAATGATCTGTACAGGTCCCAGTGCTTGGCCTTTGTGCCTAAATCGTATCAATTCAAAAAACAGTTATTAATACTATTGTTATTATTTTTGTTATTAGTGTTATTGTTGTTGTTGTTGTTGTTAATGAAGTTGTTGTTGTTGGTAGTAGTAGAATTAGAAGTAGTGGTAGTAGCATCCAAATGTATATAATTCCGGTTTTCCTGTACATTTTTAATATGATATTCTTAATCCAGGCCTGATGACGCTGAAAAATAAGGTATTTGGAAGTGACTGAGGGAAGCCAATATCAAGGTGCATTGGGTTCATATAGTCCGTTCATTCTAGGTTGGGCAGACATCCTAACCTCTAACCACTGTAACTCAAAAAGGGCTAGAGCAAATGAGCTGTCAATTTATACACATATTCCCTAGTCGAATCTTCCTATATGGTAGATATATTAGCTAGATTACACTAGCCCTTTTTGAGGTATAAGAGGTTAGGGGTTACGATTTCTGCCCAACCTAGAATTAACGAACTATAGCATCAAAAACTGTGAGGCCAAGACTTAACTCTCCCGTTCAGATGACTCGTATTGTGATATTATTTTAGATACCCCCCCCCCCCCTCTCGACTTGATTCAATTTATGAAGGACCGGTTTGAATTAAAAGGTTACATTGTCTTTACTTTTTCGATACTTTGACTTTTTGCCTTAGATAAAGTGAATCACCTGGTAGAAGCACTAAGCTAAGAAGGAACATACTCTTTTGATAAAAATGATCAGGATTCTCAGTAATGAATATAATTTTGAAAACAAAAATCTTCAGAGTTCTCTAAAATGATAGGTAATAATTTGACACGTTGAAAGTTAAATCGAGGAAAAAGATCTTTGGAACAAATACCAATACGATTTGCACAAAATCCTCAGAAACTTCAGGAAAAATGTATTGAACAAAACTGCGATATACATTTTCAGTACAAGAGAAGTTCCCGGAGAATCTCAGCCGTGCTCGTGAATTTACGGACGCATCATCAATAATGCAGAAGTTATGGCCACATGGAAATTATCAGATTTTATGATTTTAAGACCTTTCGCCCAATTCTTTATCAATATTAAGACCGTTCGTGCTAATTAGGTGTCGATTTTTTTCCTGGCGAACGGTAGTGAGCCTGTAATTTTGGAAGAATCGGCCTTGGGTCTGGGAATTTTTCTACCGAAAAATTTACAAATTAATCTAGAAGGGGGATATAATGGATGTTTGTTTATGCTTGATGGAGGTCTAGGGAGGAAACTAATAAAATAATAAAAATATACACAAATACGCCCATCTCCCCTTAACCCCTTCACCACCATTACGTAATTGTCCTCATATTCTGGTTATTATTAGACGATTTTCTTTAGTTTATAATCTACAACTCACATGGGTAAATACGATGTCAATAAACCCTCTTAGTAACATAGGTCCTTCTTAAGCTGCATAAAATCACATCATTACATCCAGAATAAAAGGTGAAAACACATCATGGTGCTGAAGGAGTTAAGAGTGTCTTTTGCTGGGGTAAGATAGAGGTATAATGGGTATGGTATGTGGCAGTGGCTCTGAGGCCGCTGGTTCCTACAATTATATATCTGGAGGGAATACTATTGAAACGAATTGTGTACTTTTGTTTTTTCCTTCACGGCCGCCGACAATTTTAAGGGGGTAGTACTCGCTTTTTATGGACCCCCTTCTCCCTTATGTTTAGCATATTAGTTTTGAGGTTTTAAGACGTTCTTTCCGTTAGTTTGGCGATTTTAAGACATTTCGCCTCCTTTTGTTGTCAATATTAAGACCTTTCCTGCCCTTTAGGTGTTGATTTTTTCCTGGCGAGCGATAGCGTTCCTCTAATTTTAGAAGGAACCGGCCTTTGACTGGGACATTTTTCTACCAAATGTACAAATTTATCTTGAAAAAGGGTCTAGGGGGTGTTTTAAGCTTGATGGAGGTCTAGCGAGGACACTCAAAAATAAATGAATACATCAATATACAGACCAAAAACCAAGCACCTCCCCCTTAACCCCTACTGTACCGGCGACGTCTTATTAATTATATTCTAGCTATATTTATACTATTTTATGCAGCTTAATTTAAAAAGGATCTGTGGTAGTGAAAAGGGTTGTTGTTGTTGTTGTTGTTGTTGTTGTTCCCTAAGCTGCCTGGCCGAACAGCCCCGATTCCCTGAGAAAGGCCATGGCCACGATCGGGCTTTCCCACAGAGCTCTCATTGAGTGTAGATTGTGTTGTTGGTGTAAGTGGTTGTGTGAAATGCACTCTTCTATGATGTGTTTAATGGTATGGGGTGCTGTGTTACATCCCGGGCAGGCGTCGACAATGGAGTCATCCAGTCTCTTCTGATAGCTCAGGAGAGCTGGATGGTGTCCGCATCTCAGCCTGGCCAGGTGGACTCTGTCCTCGCGAGGAAGGGAGGATTCGGAAGGATGGATTTCGGGAGGTCGTGCATGCAGCTGCGTGTTGTCTGTGAGTGAGTGGATGGATCGGTGAGAGATATGAGTATGGATGTGCTTCTGGAAGTTGGTTCGGGGTGGGCAGGGAGGGAGAGAGGACAATAATTGTGTGTGATTTCGTGTGCTGGGTGTTGTTTTGATATTTCTTGGTGTCTGTGGGTGTGTTGCCATGTAGTTTAGTGGGTGGTCTTGGTTCGTGGAGGCTGCTGCCAGGAATTGAGTGCCTCTCATGTCCAGATGGTCTTTGACTTTGAGGATTTTGGCTTCTTGATGTAGGTGATCTGTGGGTGCAGTAGCTGTGCAGCCTGTAATGATCTTCAGGGCTTTCTTTTGAATAGTCTGTAAGGTCTTATGATGTGTTTCAGCTAGGTTAGAAGCCCAGGCTGGGCTTGCGTATTCCATCACTGATCTTATGTATTGTTTATATACTGTGGTGGTAGTTTCTTTGTTGTGTCCAAATTTTGTGTGAGCAAGTGACCTGAGGGCGTTAAGTCTGGGTGTCAGTTTCTTTTTAATGTTTGTGGTGTGCTGTTTGAATGTCATATGAGTATTATATGTTACTCCTAGGATTTTGGGTGTGTGTGTATGTGTTAGGGGTGTGTTGTTTATGGTGAGTTGAGGGATGTATTCGTGTTCTCGTGTTCTCCTTCGTGAAAAGGGTTGAGAGGGATAGTTCGAAACCTGTTAATTGCTGGAGGTCCTTTTTAAACAATATAATCGTCTAGTAGGAGCCATAATAAAGTTAAAAATACGTTACCGGTTCAGAATGGGTTAAAACATTTTATATACTTAAAATAGACACAGGAACCCAATGTCTATTTATGAAATATGTTTGATATCACGTTAACATAACAAAAAGAAAGCTTACGCGAAATTTGTTTTGTAAATTTTCTCTAATTGGGGTTGACATCTCACTTTTACCATTCACAAAAGAAATCATATTTTTAAGTCAAAGACAATAGTATATATAGTCTTAAGGGGAGGTGTGGCGGAGTGGTCTTGCCACTGGACTGGTAATCCAATGGACCCGGGTTCGAATCCCAATATGTCAATGGGAAGATATTATTGGGATTGAATTTGTGCTGTACCTAGAGTATCAGTGCATTACCACAGCACACCGAAATGCCAAAAAAATAGCCTCATTGTTCCCTAATTAAATAGCACTGTATGAATATTCCCATATTCAAAAATATGCTACAGGGGTTCAATGCCTAGTGAGTTAATTGCTCAATAGGTGGCGTTCTGAGAGTGAGGGTCCGAGCCTGGGGAATGAGACTGTAAAGCGCAGAGGCGAAGCAGCTTCAGAGATGGAGTTGGGTTCCAACCGTGAATAGGTGCTTCGCATGTCTCTCTCCCTAGACTGGAACAAGACCTCACGGGCCTCACCTTGTTCAGCGGTAGAGTGTAAAGGCTATCAGCCTATGCCCGAGAGGGAGTAGTTGGAATATAGAAGAAAAAAAAATACATCGAGAGATAGACATTTAGATATAGAGGCATAGTGGAATCTCGGTAAATAATGTATATATATATATATATATATATATATATATATATATATATATATATTGTTACGACCCTGGCGGCTACGAAGCAGTTGGCTCTCGCTTGACCAGAGTAGCAACAGTGAGCTTTTATGATTCTCAAGTCTCTGGTAGCATTATGGCTGTATGTTGTTGCTTGCTTTTCTTTAACTTCAAATACATCAAACCGCTCAAAAATTATGTACTATGCATACAGAAAGCTTAGCTAGATAAATTAGAAGTTCCAGAATATCTTTAAGATCATATTTAATTGACTAATGAATATTTTGATTAAGTATGATTAGTATGATTATTTATGCTTAATTATGATGAATTATTATATTAGATATTATTATTTAGTATGATGATTTATCCAGAACGATTCCCGTAGTCCACGGGTTAAGATTAACCAAGATGGAGATTAATTATAAAGTATTATTTCTTAAGTATTTAGACATTTCTTATTTACATGAATAATGTATTATTTATTATAATTAGTTATGGTAATCATCTTATTAATTTATTATCATTATCTTATTATAGTCTTTACTAGTACTATCGAAGAAGGGAAGATATTAAAGTCACCAATTCAACAACAATAAATATATTTATAAATCCAATCAACAATAGATAACGTATGTACAAAACAAAGAAAATAAATAAAGAAAATAATTAAGATCCAGGACGTACCGGTATATGATTGTCCGATCGTTCACTGCTCACTAGTTTGCCCAATATTAAATTATTTCAATGCCTAGTCAAGTAGAAATTACAGCAAGGACGCATTGCAAGTTATTTAAGTATCAAATTATAAGGTGCTTAACAAATTGACGAATAAACAACTAGTTTAACTATTCATTAATAAAGTCACCAATAAACCTCTTTATTGTCACGCCACATTGTTAACCTTTCTAGATTCATAGAACAAATACACTAACACAATGGGCCCAAAAGCACACCTTAAACCACCTGGTAGTTATAAACTGTCATAATTTAACTGCAAGACCACACCACGCATGTTAAGTACGGTATCTTAGAGTTACAATTAAAAGTGGAGTCAAGTTAAATAATTTCAGGTAAACTGAACACCATTACCACTTTAGTAATATAAAAATATCAATCTTATCTGTTACTGCCATGTCTGAACTATCTCCTCCATTGCCTCTTCTCACCCTCACGATCTCAGCCGAGTCAGGAATACAACTGCCCTCTTACACCCAGGTCTACCCCATAAATACACATTCTATTTGGTCTCAAGCGAATCACCAAGCCCCATTATCATGACGTGATGGAAAGTTCCGGTCTCGTCATGCCGCTACCAATCGTATCACCGGCGCCAGTCAGACAGCTCTCACCCCCACTTGTTTGACCCCTCCATACAGGCCGAAACCATCCAACAGCTTTCTATGTCCAGAGGGGGTCCTGGGGGTCATGGTGGGGTGAGTGGAGAGGGCACAATTCCGTCAACTAGGTAGTTTGGTAGTTTATATATTCAGACTGGTCGCTTCGTCTGTCACACCTCCACCGCTAAAAAAGAGAATGCGACAAAGGGGAGTATTTGATGCACATCTTAAGCACGTGACAGACCATCTGCCAAAACATTCTGTACACCCTTTATGTGGCGAATGTCAAGGGCGTACTCTTGTAGCAGCAGGCTCCACCTGGTGAGGCGTTGGTTTTTGTCTCTAAGTTTATTCAAGAATTTAAGTGGATGATGGTCAGTATATACCGTGATTGGGCCAGGGGCAGATTGAACATAAACTCCAATGTACTGAAGGGACAAAATAAAAGCCAAAAGCTCCTTTTCTATGACTGAATAATTACATTGGGCGGAGTTCAATTTCTTAATAAAATAACAGATGGGATGCAAGGCCTTTGACCCATCTTCCTGGAGCAACACCGCTCCGACCCTTGAGTTACTGGTATCTACAGCAAGAGAAAATAATTTATCAAAATCAGGGGCACAGAGAACAGGATAAGTAGACAAAACATTCTTAGTTGCATTAAATGCCTCATCACACTCTGGAGACTATTTAAATTTAGTGTCCTTCCTAAGAAGATCAGTCAAAGGGGAAGTTAGCTTTGAAAAATTAAATATAAACCTCCGGTAGTATCCAATCATGCCCAAATACCTCTGAATCCCTTTCTTATTACTAGGGGCAGGGAAGTCCAGAATGACTTCTACCTTTGCAGTGGGAGGTACAACCTGACCCTGACCCACTCTATACCCAAGATACTGTATGGTGTTTTTAACAAAGTCACATTTAGTTAAGTTGACAACCGAGTTAGCCTCAGCAAGGCGGGAAAACAACAAAGCTATCTGTTGGAGATGTTTTTCCCATGTATGACTGAAAAGGAGTATATCATCTATATAAACCACACATCCAGGGATGCCCTGAGTCAGTTGGTTCATCAAACGCTGGAATGTGGCTGGTGCATTTTTCATACCATAGGGCATAACCTCACAACAGAAGGCCTGGTTGTTTGCTACTAAGCAAGATATATCTCTCGCCCGAGGGGTGAGAGGTACTTGCCAATAACCTTTCATCAGATCAATTTAGGTGATGAAACTTGCTGTGTCAATCTGATCTATACAATCATCTATTCTTGGTAAGGGGTATGTGTCAGTCTTTGTTACCGAGTTGACTTGCCTATAGTCTATACAAAAACGATACTTCCCACCTGGCTTTGGAACAAGGGCGACCGGGCTACTCCACTGACTCATGGCTCTGGTAATTAGTTTATTATCAAGCATATAATCTAGTTCTACTTGCAAAATACCGCGACGTTGGGGGGAGACACGGTAAGGAGATAATTTGATTGGGTCAGCATCCCCAACATCAACATCATGAGTAGCCAGTGAAGTGAGACCTGGAACATCCCGGAACACATATTGAGTCTGTGAAAGAACATTGATTAGTTTACTAGCTTTATCAGGGGAAAGGTGACACAGGTGATTAGGCAACTCCTTCCAGGCAACAGAATTATCCACAAAAGTACTTAGATTACCTAGAGTTAGATGACTGAAGACATCCTCAACCTCGGGATCAATACTGACACACTCAGGACCCGGGACAGTCTGGCATGGGGCAGATGAACACTTCTCATCGACCATACCAGAGTGCCCAAGGTTAACCACATCAAGAACAGCAACTGAGGGAGAATAGTCAAGGGCGCGATGGTAAGGTTTCAGCATGTTGATGTGAAAGACCTGTTGAGACTTCTTCCTGTCTGGAGTAGCCACAACATAATCTGTCACACCAACATGTTTCATGACTTTGTACGGACCACGGAACAGAGCAGCCAGGGGTTGGCCAAATAAGGAGAGCAGAACCAGGACTTCATCCCCAGGTTGAAATTCCCGAATTCAACCCAGCTTATCATACCAAACCTTCATGGCTTTTTGTGCAATTTCAAATTCTGGGCCGCAAACTCACAAGAGGTTCTTAATCGAGTTTTGAATTCAGAGACATATATGAGTAGATTCAGTTCCCCCTCATGACTGACAAAGTCATCCTTTGACAGTTGTAAGGGACCGCGTACTTTGTGACCAAAGATCAACTCGTTAGGGGAAAAATCAAGTGATTCTGTGGGGACTACAAGGGTCGCGAACAGCAATAAGTGCCTACCCTTGTCCCAGTCACCTCCAGTCTCCTCACAATATTTCCTTAACATAGATTTCAAGGTCTGAGGGTAGTGTTCGAGAACTCCCTGACTCTCAGGGTGGTAGGAGCTAGATTTGATGTGGTCTATGCCCAATTCCTTAAGGGACTGCTAGAATAAATTGGATGTAAAATTTGTCCCTCGATCACTCTGCACTTCAAAGGGAAAACCCATGATTGTGAAGAATGTTAACAACTCTTTTATAATGACTGGGGAAGAGATGTTATGGAGGGGTATGGCTTCCGAGTAACGGGTTGCCATATCCATAATGGTCAATAGGTAATTATGTCCCTGGGAGGATTTAGGTAATGGGCCTACCACATCAATCACCACCCGAGTGAAAGGTTTCTCAAACACGGGCAAAGGCACCAGAGGGCTAACAGATACCTTCTGGTTGGGTTTACCAGTCACTTGACAAGTGTGGCATACACTACAAAACTGGGCCACATCCACTTGTATTCCTGGCCAGTAGAAGTGCGTGCGGATGCGCTCCAGAGTTTTTCGCACACCCAAGTGCCCCGCCAAGGGGATGTCATGAGCCATCTCCAATATAGCTCGACGACAAGTCTTTGGGAAAACTACCTGATGGATGTCCCATACCCCACCATCTATGGGCCTGTTTGGCGGTCGCCATCTTCGCCACAAAACACCATTCTTCATGTACAAGCATTCGCCAAGCTCATTTTCACTTTCCTCCTCACTCACAGCACTAGCAGCTAATTCCTTACACTCTTCATCTTTACTTTGTAATTCCACCAGGCCACCAATACTGTTCGAGGGGAGGTCACTACCGAATTCATTCATATCCAGGTCTGCCATGAAGGTGTCAGACAGATTCACTACCGTTTGTTCAGTTGGAACATTAATGGACTCTGTTAGAGCCTCATTTCTCACCTCCCCACTCATCTCACCCTCACTCCCTGGTAGAGTTACAGAGGACAGAACATCAGGAGAGGAATTGTGCTCAGAGGGGATTGCTATTTGGACCATGGACCTTGTGACTGCACACACTGGGAAAGCCTCAGGTATCTCCTTCTCGACCACACAAGGGGCGAATGACAGGACTGGGTCAAGTTTTACCCGATCCCCCGCCGAATCGTTACCCAAAAGGAGACTCACGCCTGGCACAGGCAGTTCCTCTGCCAGGACTACACAGGCCTTACCCTTGAACAAGTCACATTTCAGTTCCACATGAGCTAAGGGAACAGAAAAAGGTCCACCCGCACCCCTCAACACAACATGGTCGTCAGTTAGACATAAACCAGGGTTAGGATTCAACCACAGTGTGCGTGAGGTGCCTGTATCACGCAGAATTCTCACCTCATGCACACAACTATTCATCTTTACTGTACCAGATGAAATAAATGAGCGGTAACTGTCAGAAGAGCAAACAGTGGGTGGAAGGCTAACAACTGTTTTTTTTTTTTTTTTTTTTTACAGTTACAGCATATTGCATCACACGCCACCATACCATTCTCACTGTCACTCTGAGGTTCACTTATATCATTCCCACGAGAATCAGACACCACTGCCACAGATTCTCTTTGTCTTTCATCTCTCTCTTTGTTCCAACATTGAGAGGCTAAAGCTCGGTTCACACATGCACGAATTAACGTCCCGTCCGGCCACGACCAAAAAAATAGGCAGGACGGCATCAATCTGGAGGCCCCATGTGTACACATGCACGAATTAACATCCCGTCCGTCCCCGACCCCTTTTGCTCGGTTCACACATGCACGAATTAACGTTCCGTCCATCCCCGACCTCTAAATTCGCCTGCAAATGAGCAGGAATGCCGGCAAAATCGCCTATGGTCGGTACACGGACGTGAGGTGTCACCAGCTCACGTGACGCTTGGTGCCAAATCGCCGACTCTCCTTCCAACGTTTTTTTGCTGCCATTCTCATCCCATTTGTCGGCAACTAGACCCCCCCAGTTGGCGTCTAGACTCCCCCAGTTGGCGTCTAGACCCCCCCAGTTGGCATCTAGACGCTGAATGCTCCCATGTGTGTCCCGGCCTGACACATTTTGTGGCAGTTGCCCCGGCCCACACCGACCATTTTATGCATGCACAAAATGGTCGCCACCTCCCGCCCCCCCTCCCGTGTGCTGGCGACACCACACATCCCTGTACCGTACATAGGCGATTTTGCTGGCGTCCTTGCCCGTTTACAGGCGAATTAAGAGGTCGGGGCCAGACCGGACATTAATTCGTGTATGTGTGAACCGAGCTTAAGTGGCAAAGTTTGCTACAATAAGTACAGTTCCGAGCACATGAAACAGAGATGCCCCTCAGCCACGGAGAATCCCCGATGTAGCCTTTCTGGCTGAACAGTTACGATGGGGTAGAAGGGGGTGGGGGTATAGGGGGGGTAGCAGACACCACTGTATAAAGTGGAAAGCGGGGTGGGGGGCATAGATGCCAACCCACTTTACATCGAATTAATGATTATAGAGTTGAACTTAATTAAAATTTTCCATTTTGTATTATCTGATAAGCTAGAGCTGTTAAATCTGTAACGCAGCATTAGCATTAATAATGGTGGAAATTGTTCAAACAATTGTTTGAGGATTCACGCAAATTGGTGCGGAGGAGAACAGGGCAACCAACTGTACAGATTTTGTTTTTTGTGGTTGGCAAGATTGGTAACACCAAGTATCGAATTGATACTGTAATCATATAATAGTTTTGTTTATAACCATTCGCTATAAAATATAATATAACTTTCTTACCTATTTAATTACTCAATACACATTATGAAGTGGACCCCACGGTCATGTGCCGTTGCTGTCATATGCATGGTGTCAAACGAAGTAGCTTCTGGGTCAGTCAGAATGAAGTTGAGTACACCTGCTAACATAAACTAATATTGTTATGCCTTCTATTGCTCATCCGGTCGTATTGCGTCAGCACGATCTGACCTAAGCTGTTTCTGCGCCTTTTCCCCCTTTCCTCAATAAATCAGTTAATATAATTCAATATAATTATCCCATTAATGGTATGATGTTTAAATATGTTCAGAGTACTATGATCTGTACTGCATAATTAATTAATAGTTTCATAAATAATTATTTGCATAGGCTACTCTTATTATAATAAAGTAATATGTTTACGGCGAAAGAGGCAATCACGAACATCTGTACTAGGCCTATTATTTTCAACATTGCGACACCTCATCTATGATTTAGTATCAGGATGTAAAGTTACCAACAAGCATTATATCAGTCTATCTATCTATCTATCTATCTATATGCTCAGGCCCAATCCCCATTTTGGGGGTAGCCGACTCAAGACAGAGCAAGAACAGGGGAAACACAAAAACAACATAAAACAAAAAATAAACACAGATAAAAAAACACAAACTCTCACACATCCAGGTCACCCAGGAGAAGACTCAGAGACCAGGGTTACCAAGGTCACTCCAGCACTCCCCCAGCCCCTGACCACCCGGAGAGGTTCCGATCTCGGCAGGCAGACATGCAGCGGAGCCAAAGCCACAAGCCCTCCCACCACACTTCCAGGCACACCCTTCATATTAATCGTCTCCCCGGGCCAGGCGCCTGATGGACTATTATCTAGTCCAACTTGCGCCCGACCCCTTACTCCAAATGACCAAGTGTTCACTCAACTATTCACAAGCATTCTCCATTCGCTCCTGTCCACCACCACTTCCCCTGCCTGATCTATAGTCATTCCTCTATCATCCAAAGCCTTTCTTACACAGTCTCTCCATCTCAATGGGGGTCTTCCTGCCCTTCTATCTCTCCATGTACCTGACTCACATATTCTCTTTGTAAGCCTTTCATCTCCCATTCGTTCAACATGACCATACTAGCTCAGCACCCTTCTGTCCACTCTGGCTGACAAATGTTCCTGCTGCCCCACTCTCCTACGTATCTCTTCATTCCTCAATCTGTCTCTACGAGTAACTCCACACATACTCCTCAAGCAGCTCATCTCCATCACATCCAGCCCTCTTTTCTCCTTTTTCTTCAGAGCCCATGTCTCAGCCCCATACATCACTGTTGGCACAACAATTCCTTGATAGAGTGCACTTTTTACTTTCACTCCGAGATTTCTCGTCTTCCACATACTTCCCATTGCTCCGAAAACCTTCCTTCCTTCACACACACTCTGTTTTACCTCCACTTCCATACCTCCACTCCTGCTTATTGTTCCTCCTAGATATTTAAAACACTCTACTTGTTCCAATATTTCCCCATCCAGCCTCACATCTAGATTCACCCTATGCTCTCCCCTATTACACACCATTACTTTACTTTTATTGACGTTCAACTTCTGTTTCCTCCTTCCACAAACTACACCAAACTCTTTGACTACCCGCTGCAGTTTCTCATCAGAATCCGCCACCAATGCTGTGTCATCAGCGAACAGCAACTGATTCAACTCCCAATCTCTACCATTCTTTCCTATATATATTATATCAGTATTAATAGTTTTTGTCATACATTAAACCTAAGACTCATAATATTTGACCTATTGTTATACTTTTCCATGAAACTTGATTTAATAGAGTTCAATACACTAAACAATATATTTGATGCAAGTCATTCGGGGAGTATGAACTAACCATTAGCTGAAGTAAATATAAATATAATAAGAAATAGGAAATCATCTTTCATTACTTAAATAAAATACCTTTGCAGTCCGTGAGTACCTGGTCCTCCTCTTTCTCCTATTTTTTTTTTTTTTTTTTTTTCTATATTCCAACTACTCCCTCTCGGGCTAAGTCCCTAAGGGGACTTACTTGATGTCGTCCTACGACCTTTGTCATGGAATCGTCATCTCCCTATCACACTGGCTTAACGCATTTGTTTTTCTATGTAGGCTATATGGAGGAGACAAAAGGCAGGTTGCCTGTAACGAGTGTCTCCCCCAAAGTAAAGAGTGACAAAGCCAAATTCTCAAGAGACGTTGGAGTCAAAATGCCTGGACTCACGAATCTAAGTCATAGGATGAAGGAAAGATTGTTTGAGGGAGAGACCGTCGTCATCAACCAATATCGGCTGAACTCGCTCGTCGGCTTTATTTACTCCAATGTTGGCTTGAATACATTCCCTCTGCATCATTGTTTCGCAATCGCTAATAAAAAGCAGAGTGTATATATATTATTAACGCAATTATGATCATTTTGACCGATAATTCACTGAAAAAAGTCGACACGATTTGAAGGTAGCAACTCAGGTGTAAGATAATTATGAACGATAATACATCGATGATTATCAGTGGTAAACGTAATAGGAATAATTACAAGTGTAGGAGTTCGAACCCCTCGGACGACGCCTTCTTTATTAACTTATAATTTAGATACTTTTAAACAAATGAATGGTAGACTATACTTTTTAACCCGTACAGTACCGGTGACGTCCTTTTCATCATATTCTAGCAACTATTAGACGATTTTATTCAGCTTAGGAAGGACCTCTAGCAGTGATAATGCTTCAAACTATTTCAACCACCCTATTAACTACCATAGATCCTTCTTAAGCGGCATAATATGGTATAACTATAGCTAGAATAAAATATAACACGTCGCTGGTACTCAAAGGGTTAAAATAGGTTAAAGTATATTGATTTCATACAAATAAATGTATCTTTGTTACAATATTTGAGGATCTGATGTTATTACACTAACTACCGTAATTTAACTAACATAGCTATACTAACCAAACTTAATTTATAAAATCCTTTTTTGTTCTTATATCCTAACCTAGATTACCATATCCTAAACTGCAGTAAGCCTATTATTGTATACGATAACCCAAGCCAATTAAAACGTATTGTATATACAATTAACACAATATTTGTAAATGATTGTATTTAATTTCGTACAATGCTATTCGAAATAAAAACTAAACGAAACAAAAATAATAAAATAATACAAAACTATCGCATCCACGGGAGACTCGATCCCGGTTAATATATCACAGCCTGTGTTTTCCGTAATAAGCCACCAAATACGATTATTGAAGATAAATGCAATTAAATCACTATTGTATAGCGGTTTAATGGCATGACCATTTAGCTGGTTTGCACTTCATAATAAATACATTTCGTCTTTATATCATTAGTTCGGACTTCAGTTGAAATGAAGGACCACGTATATCGTGGATTTGATGAAGGTCGACGGAGTATAGGCCTGTGTGATAGCCCCTTAAGGGGAGGTATTTAGTTTGTTACCTAGACCTCCATGAAGCTTAAAATTACACCCCCTTGAGTCCCTTTCAAGATAAATTTGTACATTTTTCGGTAGAAAAATGTCCCGGCCGAAGGCCGATTCCTCTTAGATTACAGGCTCGCTATCGCTCGCCAGGATAAGATTGACACCTGAATGGCACGAAAGGTCTTAATATGGGGTGAAAGTTCTTAAAATCGCTAAACTAATGGGGCAAACGTTTTATAATATCAAAAGCAATGGGGCTAAACATGAGGGAGAAAGGGGTCAAGAAAAAAATCCCTGCAGTGGAGATCTCCCCTTAAGACTACGATTCCCAGGGAACAAGCCTGTTTCTCAGGTAATATATAGTAACTTTGAATAAAGACAGGTCAGAGCATATCTCAGGTTGCAAATATTTCCGTTATTATCTATTTTTTATTAATTTCACCACAACACCAAACACCTCCAATGAAATTAATGAAAACATATACTGCATATGAACCACCAGGATTCGAACCCGGGTTATCAAACACAGATTATATATATATTTTTTTTTAGACACCTTAACCATTACACCACCAGGACGGTTACAGGTCTATGCACACGCCTACGACTTATTATCCATTTTCGAATACTGGATATTAATCTAATCATGTTCATATTCCCACCGCCTAATGTTTAAGTGAGAGGAAAGAATATTCATTGGGCACAGGTCATATAGAACGGCCTCGCTACGAAATATCCCTGAACCTACTGATAATCTATTTTGTATTAATTTCACCACAACACCAAACACCTCCAATGAAATTAATGAAAGCATATATATGATCCACCAGGATTCGAACTCGGGTTATCCCATTTTTTTTTTTTTTTTTTTTTAAGACACCTTAATCATTACACCACCAAGTCGGTTAACCCTCTCCGACATATGACGCGATTTTGAGCCTATTGGGGATACTTTAAAGCCTTTGTTACCATCAGGGGTATTTAGAAACCATTAGTTTACTTACTTCAACCTCTGCAGTTGTCTTTCAGTTAGCTGTGGGCAGAAAACAAATTTTGAGAGGTAATTATAAGAGTGAGAGAACTCTATTTTTTATTACTAATCTGGCAACCTCTGCATCATAAATGCGTGAAAGGGTTAAAGGTTTATGCACATGCCTACGACCTATTATCCATTTTCGGATACTGGATATTAATCTAATCATTAATTAATCATTAATTAGTTCCTTTTGCGAAATTACCATTTCTGCCACTACTGTTTGAAGCTTAATGATATACTATGACAAATGACGATTAATTATGGATGGGTATATTATAGCATACTGGCAAATTAAGCAAAATGCAAACATATCGAAATACACACCAATATAGGTTCAAAGTAAGCCTGAAAATGTTGTGGCATAAAAAAGGGGGAATGTTATAGCTTGGTGTATTTTACCCTATAGTCTGTTTAATGTTATAGCTTGGTGTATTTTACCCTATAGTCGGTTTAATGTTATAGCTTGGTGTATTTTACCCTATAGTCTGTTTAATGTTATAGCTTGGTGTATTTTACCCTATAGTCGGTTTAATGTTATAGCTTGGTGTATTTTACCCTATAGTCTGTTTAATGTTATAGCTTGGTGTATTTTACCCTATAGTCGGTTTAATGTTATAGCTTGGTGTATTTTACCCTATAGTCTGTTTCATTTCAGATGACGGTAACTTGAATCCCTTAGCAACTGATTCCTCGATACTTATAATCAATACTTAATGGTGAAATATGAAATGACTACATATCTATGCCAAGTCCTCAGAATTTGCAACCTATTTCGTTATACAATCTTCCTAATAGTTGAGTACTAAAGATGAGGACATGACAATTTACCATCAGCTGAAAATAAAGAGACTATAGTTATATATCACGGTAATATGAATATCAACACAAATGTGTGGCGATTTTATAATAATTAGCACATCTTACCAAAGCATAAATCCTGCTTATATAATTGCTATTTGTCAAAGCATATTACGTAATTAATAGTTTATTTGCCACAGATCAACAAATTCCAATACTCCCTTGCTCCCACCTAAACTTTGACGGCGCCCCAATCACACCTTCTTTTCCATCCTCGATAACACACTTCTACCCCCACTCCACAAACCATTAACCTCCCACCATCGCCTACTTCCAACCCCCTTCTCCCCCATCATAACTCTCCAGCCAGAAAGGACACTGACTGAGTAGATAGCCTAAGGTGGTGTCTCTGTTTCATATGCTGGGAACTGTACCTGGGCATCATGTTGAGTTTGGTATTCGGGGCTTCTGCTTTCGTTGTTATTATTTTTGTGTTTGTTGCTCCTCCTTCTTCTCTCCTGTTTCGTTTTCTCTGATGATTCTGGCCCCGTAGTTAGTTTGGCTTAATTTCCCTTTCTTCTGAGTTCTTCCTTTTATTTGTTGTGGGGGTCTTTTATAATCCGGTTATTTTAATTATATATTCCTGACCAACATGGTGGGGGGGGGGGGTACCGTAGCGAGCCCTTACAGCTGAGGGGTAATTTCAGGGGTAATTTCGAGGCCTGTGGATAGATATATAACACCTGGATCTTTTTATTTAAATTTAACCATTTCAGGGGGAACTTAGAGGCCTGTGAATTAAGAAATAAATTATATTAGATAAGAAATACACCAGATTTTGTTTTAAAGTTTAACCATGCCAAGACCAATTATTGTGATACCAATAAGGAGATATATAAGACAATAATTATTCATTATAGTGACAATGGTGATAAATAGAGCAAGACAACGGTCTTTGCTTCGATATAATCTCTTTAAATTATTATTAAGGAAACATGGTAAAGTGCATCTAAGAGTCTGATATTCATTAAGGGTATAATAATCGAAGTTGGAAAAGTTTGATTAGGTTATACTGTATTTAGGTTATACATGGCCTAAAAATACAGAACACAACTTACCTACATAACCACCTAATCTATACTAAGTATGTATGTATAAGTATGTATATACTCTGGCACCTTCCCCAGTTTTCCTTTTTTCTCCCTTTTTTATGGGGCTGGCCGACTCGAGACAGAGCCCGAACACGGACATCACAACACATCAGAAAAACAAGACAAAACACAAAATCACACACATCTAGGTTGCCCTAATCTATCATAAACTTATTAAATACAAAGTATGATTACTGTGACGCTCCTGCATAGTAGCCACGTGCGGGCATGCGCGAGTGTCGGCTGCCCAGCCATTTAGAAACCGGCTGGCGGCAGCCGGCCGGCCGGCTTTTCCTTAGTATATATCCTACGACAATGTAACTAATGTCTGGGATATTCTTATGTTGTTTCACAGCTTGAAGCTGCCCTTATTCTTAACCAACGCATCTTAGTATATTTTATTCTCGATAGTTGATTGTTTCATTATAATATATAAGATGTAAGTCTAGTGAGAGTGGGAGGAGACGAGCGGGAGAGAGAGACCGGCTGGGGGACGTTGCTTTGCGCGGGCGCGGAGAGTCTAGCTTGGGACGAGCCTGATGCTGCCATTTGATCGCAACGTTAGGCATAGTTTCGACTCACGCAAGGGGTAGAGGATTTTGACCCGGCATCGGTGTTGAGTGTTGCCAAGCATGGGATGTATTTCGCATGCCTAGGGTGGGGTCCAGACAGATTCAAGACTCAGAGCTCACCTCACTGTCGTACCCTTCGGACCCCCTTGATATCTATCCCTCTCAACCCCACTTAGAAACTTTCTCTCTTACTTCGTATACCTTCTTTCCACTACTTCACCAATCTATTTAATTATCCCATCCCCTTGATAGACCTTATATCTATTACTGTATTAACGACGAGCTCTCAGATAATTAGATAGGATTTGGGCCTTATGCAGAGATGTAATTGTTAATGAGACCTAGGAAGCTTTTTTGTTGTCTCATATTTGGTGGTTTCATGCTTGCTAGTGTGTTCTTGTGGCAGGTGAGCAGGGGCTAGACCGGAGGGGAGGCTTTTTGCGATCCTTTAAGTAAAGTCTGCTGGTGCGAGTCCTGTGGACCTGCACGACTTTACTAGGATACCCGTGGGAGTCTGGGGGCATTTTCTTGTCGGTGTGCCTGTGTGTCTAGTGTTGTGTTGTGTTGTGTGAGGGCCCTTCCCTAGTCCACTCAGCACTGCGCTAGCACGTCTTGCGTTTGTTTTAGGGTCGCCAGGAGAGAGTCAGATACTTGGGATCTGAGTCTCTCAAGAGAGCACCCTTTCAACTAGAGTAATTTGGCGCACAGACTTGGGAACGTCCCTAGGCTAGAGCAGGTGGCTCAGCCCGGGTATCCGAAGCCTATATCCTTCCGGCTAGACCTCTGCCACCTGGCAGATTAACAGCTAGTGGTTTATTATATCTGTATGCTTGTTATTGTGCCACAGTTTACCGTCTTTGTGAGCATTGTGAGTCAGGGTGTGGCTTAGAGACTCTGTCCGAGCAGGCTTGGCTGACTAAGAGTGAGAAGCACACCTGTATGTGGTTATGTTGCGAGTTGCTGCCTTTATTTAATTATACCTATGCCATTATACACTGTACGGCCTATCACTAATATTTATTCCTGCTTATGAGTTAAGAGTTCTCTAAATCCGTAACTTACTTTCTTTGCTAAGCATCAGATCCTACAGTAGCCGCAGGCAGTTTAGAAACCTGCATCTTGTCTACCTGTACGATGTTTTGAGGACTGTTTGCGTTCACCTTCTTTCACGCAGGGGTGATTAGTTGTATTAATTAACGTAACGTTAAATGTACTTTCTTCTAGTTTGTTATTAAATTGTTTCTGCAATTTAATTCCGTTATCTATCTTTTCCTTGAAGCTTTAAGTCAACTTAGTTGTGTGATCTTTTATATAGCCTGCTTGACTATCAGCAGTCTATAGTGCGTGCACCCTGTAACCGAGTCATAGGATACCTTGTTGTCCAGGCAGGGCTCTTGACGGTTTAGGGTGGTTTGTTGCCTGGGTTTATAGATAAGGGTTGGATCTAGCGTTTTCCGTTGTTGCTTGTTGCCGCATACCTAGTCCAATAGAAAGAGCCCAGTGTTTATATATCCCAGGACGTAACAAATGGCGACCTTGCATAGGATTTACTGAACAGAGGAATATAGTGGTCATTTGTTTTGAGATTCCTTATGAATAGAGGAATACAGTGGACATAGAGTTTATTTTTTGGAGCAACCAATATAACACATTAAAGACTTTAAATAACATTAGTATATACATACTTGCATAGGAGATAAGGCACATTCTTTAACCGTGATAATTACTGCAGTGCACAAACATGTCTAATACATCAGAACACAGTGGTGGGTCAGGTCACGATACGGGCTCGGAGGGAGAAAGACCTGTGGAGTGGCTAGTCGATAGCGAGGAGGGTGCTAGAAGATTTTTAGAGGGGCCCCTTACCACTGCCAGGGTGTTGAAGCTGAATAAGTATGGCTTAAAGTGAGTGGCAGGTCTTCAGGGTCACCAGGGTTTAAGTGGCATGAGGAAAGATCAGCTGAGGACTTTGATATTGGGTTTAGAAGGGAGAGACCTGGGTGGAGAGGCGACTGGGGGCCCCGGTCCCCAGCTCCCCCTCCACTCTACCCCCATATCAAACGTCAGGGTGCCTGAATTTAGTACATACCCCCAAGTTGATGGCCAATGGCAGCGTGGAATTCAATCACAGCGACCCTCTCCATTAAATGCACCTTCCCCTCCTTAAGGGTTGACTCCAGATTTGTTGTTTCGGCTTGAGATGGCCAAGGTTGAGGCTGCCGAGAGACAGGCTAGTGTGCAGGCTGAGGTTGCTAGAGCTCAGGTTGAGGCTACCGAAAGACAGGCTAGTGTGCAGGCTGAGGCTGCAGAGAGAACAGCTATACGAGAGGCTGAACTGCAGGCAGAGTCTACTAGGTATCGGGCTGACAGGGAGCTGGAGAGATCTCGAGTGGAGGTAACAGGGCGAAATATTGGGGGAGGTAACAGACATCGGGACCAATCATTGTCGCACCTGCTTAAACTAGTTCCTGAGTTCGATGAATCATGTGTAACTGAGTTTTTTATGCGATTTGAGAAGAAGTGTCAGGAACACCAGTGGCCTCAGGAAAAGTGGGCAGCATTAGTTTCATCAAGACTCCTAGGAAAGGGGCTAAAATCGTATGATGCACTACCTTTAGAGTCCTGTGTAGTTTATGATGTGCTAAAGAAGGCTGTGCTACAGGCCTATGAGTTACAACCAGAAACTTACCGCTTGAAGTTTCGGCGTGTTACTAAGGGCAAGGATAGTACCTTCCTAGAACACGCCCGGGACTTGTCTGATGCACTACGACATTGGCTGCGTTCTGAGAGGGCAGCTACTTTTGAGGAGTTGAGTGAGCTGGTTCTCTTGGAGCAGTTCTTTAAGTGCACAGGCAGGGACTTAACATTAAATATAAAGGAAAAAAATCCTAGAACTCTCCAGGAGGCAGCAGAAATGGCTGACCTCCGACTGTCATTAATTCGAGGGTGTGGGGCAGCAGCTAGGAGTGAGTCGGGTGCAAAGGATCGTACCCCTCCCCCTCCCAAGAATTTTGATACACATAAATACACAAAACCATCTAGCACTGACAATAAAACTGAACATAAACCAAATACCGTCCCGTATAAGAAATCTAATGGTACCTCCCACTCTCAAGGGAAACCAAAGAGTAAAGAGTGCTTTGCATGTCACAAGGAGGGTCACTTTGCAAATGCTTGTACGAACAAGCCACCAAACAAGGTTGTGTCATTGGTCCGCAGCATAGGGGTGTCGCCTATATCTTCTGAGTTTGCCTAGGGTAGTTCGTCAGGGGTTGGGACACAGCCTGTGTTCAAGAGTCCGGAAGGCTCGAACCCTGTCCGCGATGTCTTTGGGGGTCATAGAGGGCATGGTTTTGTGAGGTGGGCTGGCGAAAGGCGAGGAGTTAAGCTATTGCGTGATACTGGGGCTTCTCAGACCTTGTTAAAGAACTTTACTGGTAGGCCGATTAACGCTGCTCGGGTGGTGGTAGTTCAGGGGATCAATGCTACGAAGTCCTACCCGCTGGTGCAGATGGAGCTGGAGGTGGGTGGTGTGGCGAAGGAACTGGATGTCGGAATTGTAGAGAACTTGCCTGTTGGGGGCGTCGACCTCCTCCTCGGCAACGACTTTGCGGTGCCTGCTTCTAAGGTTTCACCCTTGGTCGTTGCCGAGAAGGCGGCCGACGTTGGTAGGGAGGAACAGGAGTGGGTTGAGAAGTGTAGCGTACAAACTATGGCGTGTGTTGTGACGCGTTCTCAGACATCCGGAGCCTTGCAGCCACCACCTCAGTCTATCAAACCGCGGAGGAAAGGTCACAAGAAAACGGGAAGTGTTGGTCAATTGGAGAGTTTTGAGCCGGCTTTGTTTCTTGGTGACTCATTATTGGCACCTATGTTAGAGTCTGGAGAGGCCCCGGGGCCTGTCACCGCTAGTGCAGGTGCAGGGCAGGAAGAGACTCTGCGACAGCATCGTTATGCGCAGCGTGAGGAAAGGATGGCTCAGCGGGACATTGGAGGTGGAAATAAATTATTTAAGATGAACTTGGATAATCTGGCACCTGCTGATATATGTTCCTTGCAGCTGGAAGATCCTGAAGTCAGGGCGTGTGGTAATGGTGCTATCGAACTGGAGAGCGATGGGGATGCGCAGCCTGGTGATTTTTTCTTGTCCGAGGGGATCTTGTATCGGAGACATCAGGATCCCAAGAAAAAGTGGGATGGCGGGTCAGGATTAGTGGACCAGTTAGTAGTACCGAGGGTGTGCCGTGAGAGCTTATTGAGATTAGCTCATGATGTGCCTTTGGCAGGGCACCTGGGGGCACGTAAGACGGAGGCAGCTCTCAGCAAGCTTTTCTGGTGGCCTGGGTTAAAGGCGAGTGTCGTGTCATGGGTGTCACAGTGTCACACTTGTAAAGTTGTTGGGAAACCTAATCAGGTCATCCCGAGAGCCCCGTTACAACCCATCCCTGTCATTGGGCCGCCCTTCAGCAAAGTAGTTATCGATATGGTTGGCCCATTGCCCCCAACTAGTGCCGGCAATAAATTTTTACTAACTGTAATGGATGTAGCAACACGGTATCCAGATGCTTACCCCATGCGCAATGGGATGGCTAAGACTGTTGTCAAAAACCTACTTGTCTATTTCTCTCGTTATGGCTACCCTCAGGAGATCCAGTCTGATCAGGGATCCAATTTTACTTCTGCTCTGTTTAAGCAGACCATGCAGCAACATGGGATAGTGTCTGTGGTGTCATCTGCCTACCATCCCGAGAGTCAGGGAGTTTTGGAAAAGTGGCACTCGACTCTCAAGAGTATGTTGCGGTGTTATTGCATGGAGAATGGGAAGGACTGGGATCTAGGTCTCCCATACGTTTTATTTGCTGCGAGAGAAGTACCTGGGGAGAGCTTGGGATTTAGCCCGAACGAGTTGGTTTTTGGACACAGGGTCAGGGGGCCCCTCCACATAGTCAAGGAGATGTGGGAGGGAGTCACAAAGCCATGCTCGCTTCTAAAGTATGTAGTTGAAAGCCGTGAGAGAATGCTAAAGAGCTTGGAGGTAGCAGGTCGGAACCTTAAGAGTTCACAAGCTCAGATGAAGGACAGATACGACCAGAAGGTGAAGCTGAGGGAGTTTGAAGTAGATCAGGAAGTACTGATACTACTGCCTCTGGTGGGAAACCCCTTGTCTGCCAAGTATTCTGGTCCGTATTGGGTTGTAAGGAAGGTTTCTGATCTCGACTATTTAGTAGCTACTCCTGATCGTAAGAAAAAGAACCAACTTTGCCATGTAAATCTGATGAAAGAGTATGTGAGGCGCCCCTCCGAGCCTCTCACTGTCCCGGTGTTGATCTGCAGTGATCGTGGTGGAGAAGGAGGAAGGGACAGTCAAGCTGCGGGGGAGGATAATTGGGACTGTCATGTTTCCGCAGATCAGTGGGCGGGGAATTCTAGACAAGTGGCTCACGAGTTGATATTGCACCTGCTTGAGCAACAGTGTGTTGTTACGACCGGGGCTCGTATAAAACAAGGGCTCTTAATCATTGGACTAGGAAAACACACAGCCACAACGGTAACACTAGATCCAACCCCTGAACTTATAATGCCGGCGCACAAAAACACCTATACCCTCCAGAGTTAAATCTGCGATAACGGGGTATCCTATAACTCAGTAGAAGTGCACTACTACTACAGGCTGATGATCTCTGATACAGCCTGATCACAACAACATACAATTACGGAATTACGGTAATAAGGTATACTAGGAAAAGATAGAGATCTTAATTAAATCACTCCAATGATTTAATGCAAACTAGAAGAAAGTATATTTAAAGTTACTCTAAACAATAATGAACTGTCACTCCTATACTAAAGAAAGTGAACGAAAGTCCCAAAACATCGAGCAGGAATCTTCTGAAGAAAGTCTGATGCTAGGTTAAGATGATCGTATCGGATTTTGAACTGTAGTATAAAGCAGGACAGGATATATGACAATTGTAAGGACATATAGGGTTAACTGGCACGGGAATAATAATAACTGCTGCGCAATAGTAGGAACTCAAACAGCAAAAGAAGTACTTCCTCATCAACGAAACAGCCTACTAGGGTTGTGCAACTGAACAACAACCTAGACCAATAAATGCCGTGAATAATAATGCATACATAACAGAAAGAGTTTATAATCTAAATCTGGTGTCTGCTAGGCGAATAAAGTCTAGCTGGGATGTAGTAGGCTAGGAAACAATGGCTGAGCAAGCGGCTCGTAGCCTAGCGAAGTCCTTAAGGTTGTGCGGCCAAATTACGTTAATTGACGGGGTGCTCTCTTGAGAGATCCAGATCGCTAGTATCTGGTTCTCTCCTGGCGACCCTCTCAAAGTCAAAGCAAACGAGTTAGCACAGTGTTGGGTGGCAGAGGCAAAAGCCCTCACTCGCAACACAGTGCTAAACTCACAAGGTACACAGTCAGAAAGACCACCTAGGCTTCCCACGTCTCCGTTGCGATTGTACAGGTTCAACAAAACCTAGTACACATGGAAATCCACAACACCAGTAGCCTTATCCCAGTCTAGCATTAAATCCCCCAGCAGACCACCAAGATACAGGATGGGAGACACCGTGAGTGTGTCAACCTCTACAGATAAAATTGGTAACCCTTCCAAAATGCCTAACTAAACATGTGTTATCTGAGAGCTTCAGCATATAATACGATGGCCGATATATGAAATCGTGCAGAACCAAAGGGAAGTTATGATATCAAATAGAGTAGAAGAATGAGAGGTAAGAAGTTGAGAGAGAGAGAAAGTGCTCTATAGGTAGAAGTCGGGAGACAGGGGGGCAAGGGACATGTGAAGGGTATGCTAGTCAGGAAAGCTCTGAGGAGAATAGCTCCTCTGGACCCCCTCCAGGATCCCACACAAAGGCACGGTGGTCAGCCAATCACAGGCCGAGAGAAAAGACCACGAGGGCGAGCAACTCCTCCGGGAGGGAGGAGGAGGAAAAGCAACACTCACCTCCCCCACCCCGCTCGCTCGCTCTCTCTCTCTCCTTCACTACAATGCATCTTATGTTCAACTCATGATATAAAATACAATGCATTGTCACAGGCGAAAACAAAGACCACTTCTACCCTGCCTGTGACATGACGATTCACAAGAAAGAAAGTACAACATTGTAGACAGACTGTAGCCCATTTCACTGCCCTGGCGAGTGCTAGTGGCTACCGGGAGGCGATTCTGCCAACGCTGGCAGGCGTCACAGTGTAGCTGTGCAGCACTTGTTTGATTCAAACCCAGCTGTTTTCGCGGATCATCCTGGCCTCGCTACTCAAGCGGTGCACGATGTCGATGTTGGGGACCACCCGCCCTTTAAATCAGTGCCATACCGTGTTCCCCCTATTAAATTACCAGCACTTAGGGAAGAGCTGGATTATATGCTGAAACGTGGGCTGATTTCTGAGGGTGCAGTAAGGTGAACTTCCCCCGTCACACTGCAGCCCAAACCAGATGGCAAGGTGCGGTTTTGTATAGATTTCCGCAGGTTGAATGGTTTAACCCCTACAAATGCCTACCCTCTCCCTCGCGTGGATGACAGTGTGGATAAGATAGGAAAGGCTAAGTTCCTCACTAAGATAGACCTTGTTAAGGGTTATTGGCAAGTGCCCTTGTCTGAGCGAGCGCGAGAGGTGTGAGGGTTTGTGGTGGACGGTGCCACATATTGTTGCCATGTTATGCCATACGGGCTGAAAAATGACCCTGCAACGTTTCAGAAATTAATGAACGACATTGTAGCCGACATTCCCAACTGTACGGTGTACCTAGATGATGTCATAATATACGACGATGATTTTAACATTCACTGTGCTCACATCGGACAGCTTTTTAATAAACTGAATGAAGCAGGTTTGGTGGTAAACCTGGGTAAGTGCAATTTTGTCAAAGCCACAGTTTTGTACCTGGGGTTCGAGGTGGGGATGGGTCAGGTGTGCCCTCCACAGACAAAGATCAAAGCCATCGATCAGTTTCCCCAGCCTACGACTAAGAAACAAATCATGCGGTTTCTAGGTATGATAGGCTATTATCGTCGATTCATCAAAGGCTATTCGACTGTACTTGCACCTTTAACTGACTTATTATCTAAGGACAAGAAGTTCCGGTGGTCTCCTGAGTATGCAGAGGCGTTTTCCTTGGTGAAACACCTGTTATGTACCCACCCCATACTCAGGGCCCCGGACTTCAGCAGACCTTTTCAGCTGGCGACTGATGCCAGTGGCGTAGGGGCTGGGGCTGTCTTGTTACAGACAGATGATGAAGGTATCGAACATCCAGTGAGTTACTACAGTAAAAAAATTCAATAGTGCACAAAGGAATTACTCTGTAATTGAAAAAGTACTCCTGGCGATAGTGCTGGCGCTCAGGCACTTCGATGTATATGTTCCTGCTTTCGGACCAGTCGTAGTGGTTTATACCGATCATCACCCTCTGAAATTCTTGAATCAGTTTCATAACCGGAATATGAGGCTGACCAGGTGGTCACTCATGCTTCAGGAGTATAATCTGGACATACGCCATATTGCCGGTTCTGATAACGTGATAGCGGATTGTCTATCAAGGGTGGATGATGTTGGTTAGACTGCTACAGGATTGAGGGTTGAGTGTGGAGGAAAATAGGCTGTCACTGTAGTTCAGCCGAAAAAAAAACAAATTAAAAAAGCAAAAACCTTATAAAAACTCTTTATTTTTATAACATGTAGAATTTTGTATAAGATGTTGTAGCAGTATCTAAGTTGAATGTTTTCGCTTATTGTCGCTAAGTTAGTTGAACTTGCTCGGTGGAGTGCAACAGTCTTTATTTTGTTTATATATAGTGCCTTGTGTCGCAACAGTGTGTGGTACTATGAGAAGCTTTCTGTTAGATATGAAGAACTTAGTCAAGTGTCTTATATCTTGGGGGAGGTGTGACGCTCCTGCATAGTAGCCACGTGCGGGCATGCGCGAGTGTCGGCTGCCCAGCCGTTTAGAAACCGGTTGGCGGCAGCCGGCCGGCCGGCTTTTCCTTAGTATATATCCTACGACAATGTAACTAATGTCTGGGATATTCTTATATTGTTTCACAGCTTAAAGCTGCCCTTATTCTTAACCAACGCATCTTAGTATATATTATACTCGATAGTTGATTGTTTCCTTATAATATATAAGATGTAAGTCTAGTGAGAGTGGGAGGAGACGAGCGGGAGAGAGAGACCGGCTGGGGGACGTTGCTTTGCGCGGGCGCGGAGAGTCTAGCTTGGGACGAGCCTGATGTTGCCATTTGATCGCAACGTTAGGCTTAGTTTCGACTCACGCAAGGGGTAGAGGATTTTGACCCGGCAACGGTGTTGAGTGTTGCCAAGCATGGGATGTATTTCGCATGCCTAGGGTGGGGTCCAGACAGATTCAAGACTCAGAGCTCACCTCACTGTCGTACCCTTCGGACCCCCTTGATATCTATCCCTCTCAACCCCACTTAGAAACTTTCTCTCTTACTTTGTATACCTTCTTTCCACTACTTCACCAATATATTTAATTATCCCATCCCCTTGATAGACCTTATATCTATTATTGTATTAACGACGAGCTCTCAGATAATTAGATAGGATTTGGGCCTTATGCAGAGATGTAATTGTTAATGAGACCTAGGAAGCTTTTTTGTTGTCTCATATTTGGTGGTTTCATGCTTGCTAGTGTGTTCTTGTGGCAGGTGAGCAGGGGCTAGACCGGAGGGGGGGCTTTTTGCGATCCTTTAAGTAAAGTCTGCTGGTGCGAGTCCTGTGGACCTGCACGACTTTACTAGGATACCTGTGGGAGTCTGGGGGCATTTTCTTGTCGGTGTGCCTGTGTGTCTAGTGTTGTGTTGTGTGAGGGCCCTTGCCTAGTCCACTCAGCACTGCGCTAGCACGTCTTGCGTTTGTTTTAGGGTCGCCAGGAGAGAGTCAGATACTTGGGATCTGAGTCTCTCAAGAGAGCAACCTTTCAATTAGAGTAATTTGGCTCACAGACTTGGGAACGTCCCTAGGCTAGAGCAGGTGGCTCAGCCCGGGTATCCGAAGCCTATATCCTTCCGGCTAGACCTCTGCCACCTGGCAGATTAACAGCTAGTGGTTTATTATATCTGTATGCTTGTTATTGTGCCACAGTTTACCGTCTTTGTGAGCATTGTGAGTCAGGGTGTGGCTTAAAGACTCTGTCCGAGCAGGCTTGCCTGACTAAGAGTGAGAAGCACACCTGTATGTGGTTATGTTGCGAGTTGCTGCCTTTATTTAATTATACCTATGCCATTATACACTGTATGGCCTATCACTAGTATTTATTCCTGCTTATGAGTTAAGAGTTCTCTAAATCCGTAACTTACTTTCTTTGCTAAGCATCAGATCCTACAGTAGCCGCAGGCAGTTTAGAAACCTGCATCTTGTCTACCTGTACGATGTTTTGAGGACTGTTTGCGTTCACCTTCTTTCACGCAGGGGTGATTAGTTGTATTAATTAACGTAACGTTAAATGTACTTTCTTCTAGTTTGTTATTAAATTGTTTCTGCAATTTAATTCCGTTATCTATCTTTTCCTTGAAGCTTTAAGTCAACTTAGTTGTGTGATCTTTTATATAGCCTGCTTGACTATCAGCAGTCTATAGTGCGTGCACCCTGTAACCGAGTCATAGGATACCTTGTTGTCCAGGCAGGGCTCTTGACGGTTTAGGGTGGTTTGTTGCCTGGGTTTATAGATAAGGGTTGGATCTAGCGTTTTCCGTTGTTGCTTGTTGCCGCATACCTAGTCCAATAGAAAGAGCCCAGTGTTTATATATCCCAGGACGTAACATTACTGTAAAAGCAAAGAATCCAGATAGCAGCATTATCATTGAGGGGTTGCCAGTACCTGGAACTAGAAATAGTGAGCTTCAATTTGGCTAGTTATTACATTATGTAGAATAAGGTAAAACAAAAAGATAACAACAATATTTTCTGTTTACTCATAGCTGATGATGAAATGTAACTTCTTATCAAAGTTTATCAGTTATTTTGAAGATATTTGGTTAAATAGGGTGTGATTTTAAACTAACAAATAATGATGCATAGAAACTAGAAGGTCCATTATTTCAGTAAATATCGAGAACTTAGCATTATTCAGGGGGCTATAGTTTACTAACATTTTCCTAATTTTCGGTTTTCCATTATATTTATTTCAACATTTGAACCACTGTGGAAGATACACCAGTAGCAATTTTATAACACAGCCCCCACTTATAGGGGAGGCTATGATGATCAGGAAAATTGAGGGCAGTTGTTGACAATTTGAGGGTATAATTGTTTTACTCGGAAATGTATTATTTTATTGTTATTAGTTAGCTTTCAATTATATTAAGTTATTTAAAATAGCTACAATTGTCAAAGTGTCAAACCTACCTAGCAAAACCAGCTAAACCTAACCTAATTTAGGTTACAAATACAATACAGCTAAGCTAGTTATTATCATAAAATCGATTTGTTACTACATAATGTAATTGAGTGGTAAAAGAGGCTAACAGAAGGCTAAAAAGTAACATAACTAGCCTCCCTTGGACTCCCTTCTTCCTCATGTTAGCCAAAATAGTTTTGATATTTTAAGACGTTCACCCCATTAGTTTAAGACGTTCACCCCATTAGTTTGGCGATGTTAAGACATTTTGTCCCATGTCTGTCAATTTTAAGACCTTTCGTGCCATCTAGCTGTCAATTATTTCCTGGCGAGCGATAGCAAGCTTGTATCTTAGGAAGAACCGGCCTTCGGCCGAGAAATGTTTCTACTGAAAGATTTTCACATTTAGCTCGAAGGTGGGTCGTGGGGGTATTATTATAAGCTTGATGGAGGTCTTGGGAGCAAACTAAAACCCTCCCCTTAACCCCTTCTATACCGGAGACTTCTTTTAAATTCTATTCTAGCTATATTTAGACGATTTTGTGCCACTTAAGAAAGGTCTGTCGTAGTGAAGAAGGTTAAGTGATACAGTTCGAAGCCTGGTAATTACTAGAGGCCCTTTGTAAGCTCAATCAAATCCTCTAATTGTAGCCAGAACAAAACAAAAGGATGACGCCGATACAGAAGGGGTTACACAATTGACCACTTGCGAGTTTCAGGCAAAAAGGAAGTTAGAGTTTCTTACATTGATATTTAGCAGAATTACCAGCTAAAATGCAGTTGTAGTAATTTATAAATACATACAACTAAATTCAACATACGTTTTATCCATTAGATATCCACTTTATTGTTGTATGTCTGTTTAATACCGATGTTTACGGCACCAACTTCCTGAAACTCGCAAGTGGTAGATTGACCACTTGCGAGTTTCAGGCTACAAGAAAGTTGGAACTCTAGACATCGATACTAAGCAGAATTATTAGTGGTAACATGGTTGTAGTGAATATATAAACACGTCAACATAAATTAATCAATCTTTCTATCCATCACAACGTTTTCTTTATGCTAAATATCAACGTTTATGGCTCCAACTTCCTCATAGCCTGAAACTCGCAAGTGGTCAATTGCATGAAGTGGTAACTCCGGACAAACATGGGCTGGGAGAATCATCCAAGATAGTAGAGTCCAAATCGTAATGTCCAGAGGTCAATACTTAAGGGAGCCCACCTCGCTTTTTTTATCTTTCTCTCCCTCTCTCTTTGGCTTGTATCCATTCGGCCCCATTCAGCCTACTGTTTTAAGAAATTTACCCCATCCAGGTGTTAATATTTTCCTGGCGAGCGGTAGCCAACCAGCATATATATATTTTTATTTTGACAGCAAGCCAAATTTGTACATTTTTCGATAGAACAATGACTCCGGCGAAGCCAGATTTCTCCATTTCTCCATTTTCTCCAGATTTCTCCTGGCTTGTATCCATTCGACCCCATTCAGCCAACTGTTTTAAGACGTTTATCCCCATCCAGGTGTCGATTTCTTCCTGGCGAGCGATAGCAAGCCAGCATTGTATGGAGAAAACCGGCTTCGCCGGAGACATTTTTCTATCGAAAATGTACAAATTTAGCTTGCTGTAAAAACAAAGTATATATATATATATATGATGGCTCGGTACCCCTCGCCAGGAAAATATTGACACCTGTATGGGGATAAACGTCTTAAAACAGTAGGCTGAATGGCGCCGAATGGATACAAGCCAAAGAGAGAGAGGGAGAGAAAGATAAAAACAGCGAGGTGGGCTCCCTTAAATAACTGTGGCTGTTATCATACCCCTCGCCTAGAGTGTGGGGATGGTCTTATCAACGGCTGGGTTTAGTTTTAGAGTGGTGCTGTACAGTTGGACAAATAAGCAGTTCTGCCTTTTGTCTCCCTCACTCACATAGAAAAAAAAATCGTGTCTCCGCTGTCATTACGTTTTGCTCTTTGTGTGCTGTATTAATGTCTGTCAGATGTTGAATATGGTGTGCAAAGATAGGAACATGTTTTTATAGCTCACTCGAAACGGTGAATTAATGCTTAGATAGTGCTGATACCAATTGTTGATCGAAATATACTTGGTGCCGCGACATCACTTAATTGTCCAACTGTACAGTCGATTTTTTTCCTGACGAGCGATAGCGAGCCTGTAATTTAAGAGGAATCGGCCTTCGGCCGGGACATGTACAAATTTATCTTGAAAGGGGGTCAAGGGGATGATATTTTAAGCTTGATGGAGGTCTAGGGAACAAACTAAAAACCTCCCCTTAACCCCTTCACCACCATGATTTCATTTTTATCATATTCTCGTTACCCTTAGACGATTTTCTCAAGTTTATAATTTAGCTTTACGACTCGCATGGGTAAATACGATCTCATTAAACCCTCTTAATAAAATAGGTTCTTCTTAAACTACATAACAATCATCTAATTTTAACCAGAGCCAAGGTAAAAAGGGGGTCATGGTGTTGAAGGGGTTAAGCTGTCTGTAAAGCCGGTATCACATGAGCGCTTTTTCCCTCAACATTTATCCTTAACACTGGTCTGGCAGCTTATGAGGTCAACATTTCAAATATTGCTGTGACCTAAATTCATCTATCATCAGTCTAGTTTCCGATACCAGAGCAAAATATACCACACATGTTGCCAGATTTGTTTTGATGAATGAATGTTGACTATAAAAGCTATCGTGTGATACCACAAAGGGGTATTACACAAGACCACACAAAGGTATAAAACAAAATTAATGTGAAGTAGTCGGCCAACATGTCCTCATTGGTACAGTGTTGCCAATTTACCTACTTTACCGCTAGATCTAGAGGTATTTATCGAGCGGCATATTGTATACATCTAGCGAAATTTGTATGGAGATTTAAGCCATTGTGATATTTTAGACATTGTAGGTTAGATGTATTTGTTGATTTCATTAATTGAGTTTAGAAGTAAAGATGGTTGGTGAAAAATATGAATTATAAAGACTAGCAGTTTTCTGCTATAATTTACTATCTAGCAACTTTTGATAACGGATATAGCGGTATTGTGTGTGTTGATTAGGAAACCCTTGAGTGTAGATAGTCTTATCCGCGTGGTAACCTGCCGAGTGGAGCAGGTCTACTTAAGGGGGTAGTACTCGCTTTTTATGGACCCCCTTCTCCCTCATGTTTAGCATATTAGTTTTGATGTCTTAAGACGTTCGTTTCGTTAGTTTGGCGAGTTTCAGACCTTTCGACTCATTTTATTGTCAATATTAAGACCTTTCGTGCCGTGTAGGTGTCGATTTTTTCCTGGCGAGCGATAGCGAGCCTCTAATTTTAGAAAGAACCGGCCTTCGGCCGGCAAATTTTTCTACCGAAAAATGTACAAATTTATCTAAGGGGTGTTTTTCTAAGCTTGATGGAGGTCTAGCGAGGAAACTCAAAAATAAATATATAAATAAATATATAGACCAGCCACCAAGCAGTACCCCAATAAGTACATCTACTGTATGTCTACACCAGCTTCCAGCCGTTAGTCTCACCTGTGCTCTGGTGGGGGTCACGCTACTCACTCGCTCGCGTCGATATCACTTCTTTGGTTTGGGTATGCTGATGTATAGACCTTTAACCGTGTTAGTGGTGTGTAGTGGTTTGGGCGCTTGTGTTCTGGGTGGGGTGTCCCGAGTTTGAATCCCGGGAGGACCATGTGCGTTCATTAGTTGGTTCAGGTGCATATTGGGGTTTGTAGTTGATGATTGGAGTTAAGGGAGCCCTCCTTGCTTGTTTTCTCTTTCTCTCCCTCTCTCTTTGGCTTTTATCCATTCGGCCCCATTCAGCCTACTGTGTTAAGACGTTTACACCCATCCAGGTGTCAATATTTTCCGGGCGAGCGGTAGCGATCCAGGTCAAAACAAAGACCTCCAGCTCAACCAGTGCAAACTGACCAAGAAATTTACGAACAAATTGCAGATGTAAGTAACTCACAAGATACCGTAATTTTTGGCGACTTTAATTTACCTGTGACCAAGTGGGGCGATACTCTTACTTCACACTCCGGACATGACTTGTATACGAACTTGCAAGAGAGTTCACTTTATCAATTTGTTCGAACGCCGACCCGTGGTAATAACGTTCTTGACATTGTACTTGCAACAAAAGAAGAATTGATAGAGAATTTGAATGTTGGTGATGAATTGAGTAACAGCGACCATCGTACGATAACTTTCACTTTAAAGTTTACTAGTAACGAACCAAATAGTAGCATCGAAAAAGTCTCTAATTTCAAGAAAGCAAACTTCCATAAACTTAGAGCTATGTTTAAAGAAACTGACTGGAGCTTTTTAATTAACAATAACGACATAAATACATCTTGGAAGTTATTCGAAACCACTTACCTAAAAGCAGTGCAAGACTGCATACCATCGAAAATACGGCGTCCAGGCCACAATAATAAGCCCAAATGGTGGAATAAAGATATTTCAAACTGCCTGCTTGCTAAAAAATGTGCTAATGATAGATTAAAATTCTCACAAAATGACGAAGAACGGGTGAAATTTGTAGAGCTACGACGCAAAGCCAAAAAGTTAATTAAGCAGAGTAAAAAGACCTTAGAGTTACATATTGCGAATCAAAGTAAAACAAACCCGAAAGAATTCTATAGTTATATCAGAAAGAAAAAAGTAGTTACTTCAACCGTTGGACCGTTAGTCGATGAAAATGAAGAATACACCAAAGACGAAGTACAAATGAGTAATGCCCTCAATACCTTCTTTGCATCAGTTTTTACAACAGAAGACCTCAGTGATATCCCTACACCATCGCCGATTCAGATTGATAATTCAGATTTTCTAAGCAATATCACCGTTACAGAGAGAGAAGTATTGAATTGTTTAGATAAACTCAAGGTAAATAAAACGCCAGGACCTGATACAATCTCGCCTAGAGTTCTAAAGGAAGCTAAGGATGAGCTCTCCAAACCACTGACATTACTATTCAATAAATCCTTGCAGTCTGGAACCTTGCCTGATCAGTGGAAGCTAGCCAACGTAACACCGATATTCAAAAAAGGCAGCAAATCCCTACCCAGTAACTATCGTCCAATTAGCTTAACCTCAGTTGTATGTAAAATGCTAGAAACGGTCATACGAGACAGACTCATAAATCACTTAGAGGAAAATAAAATACTTAAAGATACTCAACACGGCTTTCGTAAAAAACGTTCCTGTTTAACAAACCTCTTAGACTTCTTCCACGATATCCTCAACCTCTACGATGAGAGTAAAGCTGTAGATATTATATACCTTGATTTTCAAAAGGCCTTTGACAAAGTTCCCCACAAACGTTTACTGCTAAAACTAAAAGCGCATGGAATACAAGACGGTGTGTTGTGGCATAGTGAAACTAAAGACCCCTTCAATTGTATATAGAAATAATCATTGACTTTCCAGAAAACACACGAAGCGCATATTAGTAAAATCAAGAACAGTATATATACGCCAAATACAACCAAACAATTGAAATATGTTGCGTGTGTTGCGTGGTACGGCTCGCTGGCCAGCAGTGGTATCAACAACAACACCATGGAGATACCTTACTGCTAAGACACAAGCATCAACAAGGTAAGAGACTAAATGATAAGATAGACAAGGTATATTATGTGTTTATATATATATATATATATTTATATATATTTATATATATTATGTGTGTGTGTGTGTGTGTGTACTGTCTATTTTTTTTTTGACAAAGTAAGGAGTATGTAGGAATATTAATTGTACTCCTCTCTCTGTATATATATATACAGTATATATATATATATATATATATATATATTTATAAATTTATTTTTGAGTTTCCTCCCTAAACCTCCATCAAGCTTAGAAAAACAGCCCCCAGATAAATTCCAGATAAACGGCCGAAGGCCGTTCCTTCTAAAATTAGAAGCTCGCTTACGCTCGCCAGGAAAACATCGACACCTAAAGGACACGAAAGGTATTAATATTGACAACAAAATATAAGGCGAAAGGTCTCAAAATCGCCAAACTAAAGGAACGAACGTCTTAAAACCTCAAAACTAATATGCTAAACATGAGGAAGAAGGGGGTCCCTAAGAAGCGAGTAGTACCCCCTTAACAAAGAATACGTCCCTCCTTCCTCTGTCCATACAGTGTTTACCTACTAATGTCAGATTAAGGGGGCCACCTCGCGTTTTTCTCTTTCTCTCCCTCTCTCTTTGGCTCGTATCCATTCGGCCCCATTCAGCCTACTGTTTTAAGACTTTTACCCGCATGCAGGTGTTAATATTTTCCTGGCGAGCGGTAGCGAGCCAGCATATATATATTTTTGTTTTTTGACAGCAAGCTAAATTTGTACATTTTTCGATAGAAAAATTTCTCCGGCGAAGCCGGATATCTCCATACAATTCTGGCTCGCTATCGCTCGCCACGAAGAAATCGACACCTGGATGGGGATAAACGTCTTAAAACAGTTGGCTGAATGGGACCGAATGGATACAAGCAAGGGAAAGAGAAAAAAGGAGAGAAAGATAAAAAAAAAACGGGGACCCCCTTAAGGTGACACATCATCCGCTAAATACTGTAGTTACAGTCTTAAGGGGAGATGGGTCGTGTTTATGGTTCACCTTCTTCCTCATGTTTAGCCCCATTAGTTTTCAGATTATAAGACGTTCGGCCCATAAGTTTGGCGATTCTAAGACCTTTCGACCCATTTCTTTGTCAATATTAAGACTTTTCGTGTCACTTATATGTCGATTTTTTTCTGGCGAGCGATAGCGAGCCTGTAATTTAAGAGGAAGGCTGGGACATTTTTCTATCGAAAAATATAAAATTTTATCTTGGGTGGGTGTTTTTTAAGCTTAATGGAGGTCTAGGGATGAAACTACAAAATGATATAAAGATATATACATGAGGAAACAAATGATATAAAGATATATACATGAGGAAACAAATGATATAAAGATATATACATGAGGAAACAAATGATATAAAGATATATACATGAGGAAACAAATGATATAAAGATATATACATGAGGAACAAATGATATAAGATATATACATGAGGAAACAAATGATATAAAGATATATACATGAGGAAACAAATGATATAAAGATATATACATGAGGAAACAAATGATATAAAGATATATACATGAGGAAACAAATGATATAAAGATATATACATGAGGAAACAAATGATATAAAGATATATACATGAGGAAACAAATGATATAAAGATATATACATGAGGAAACAAATGATATAAAGATATATACATGAGGAAACAAATGATATAAAGATATATACATGAGGAAACAAATGATATAAAGATATATACATGAGGAAACAAATGATATAAAGATATATACATGAGGAAACAAATGATATAAAGATATATACATGAGGAAACAAATACGCCCACCCACCTTAACCCCTTGAGGATTATGACGCATTTTAACATTTTCTTCGGGCTATCATTAGACAATTTCATACAACTTAGGAAGGCTCTCCAGGAATCAAAAGAGTAAACCTTATCCTCATCAACCCTCTGACATCCATATACCCTTCCAAATGATCTTAATCAACCCTCTGACATCCATATACCCTTCCAAATGATCTTAATCAACCCTCTGATATCCATATACCCTTCCAAATGATCTTAATCAACCCTCTGACATCCATATACCCTTCCAAATGATCTTAATCAACCCTCTGACATCCATATACCCTTCCAAATGATCTTAATCAACCCTCTGACATCCATATACCCTTCCAAATGATCTTAATCAACCCTCTGACATCCATATACCCTTCCAAATGATCTTAATCAACCCTCTGACATCCATATACCCTTCCAATGATCTTAATCAACCCTCTGACATCCATATACCCTTCCAAATGATCTTAATCAACCCTCTGACATCCATATACCCTTCCAAATGATCTTAATCAACCCTCTGACATCCATATACCCTTCCAATGATCTAATCAACCCTCTGACATCCATATACCCTTCCAAATGATCTTAATCAACCCTCTGACATCCATATACCCTTCCAAATGATCTTAATCAACCCTCTGACATCCATATACCCTTCCAAATGATCTTAATCAACCCTCTGACATCCATATACCCTTCCAAATGATCTTAATCAACCCTCTGACATCCATATACCCTTCCAAATGATCTTAATCAACCCTCTGACATCCATATACCCTTCCAAATGATCTTAATCAACCCTCTGACATCCATATACCCTTCCAAATGATCTTAATCAACCCTCTGACATCCATATACCCTTCCAAATGATCTTAATCAACCCTCTGACATCCATATACCCTTCCAAATGATCTTAATCAACCCTCTGACATCCATATACCCTTCCAAATGATCTTAATCAACCCTCTGACATCCATATACCCTTCCAAATGATCTTAATCAACCCTCTGACATCCATATACCCTTCCAACTGATCTTAATCAACCCTCTGACATCCATATACCCTTCCAAATGATCTTAATCAACCCTCTGACATCCATATACCCTTCCAAATGATCTTAATCAACCCTCTGACATCCATATACCCTTCCAAATGATCTTAATCAACCCTCTGACATCCATATACCCTTCCAAATGATCTTAATCAACCCTCTGACATCCATATACCCTTCCAATGATCTTAATCAACCCTCTGACATCCATATACCCTTCCAAATGATCTTAATCAACCCTCTGACATCCATATACCCTTCCAAATGATCTTAATCAACCCTCTGACATCCATATACCCTTCCAAATGATCTTAATCAACCCTCTGACATCCATATACCCTTCCAAATGATCTTTATCAACCCTCTGACATCCATATACCCTTCCAAATCTGAATAAAATCGTCTACCATTAGCTAGACAACATAACATAAATGCGTATCGGATCTTCGACAGGGTTAATTAATACATTTATGAGGAGTATGTACATTCGTTATCATTAAGGGGGGATGGTTCATTTTTTGGTCGATTTTTTTTATTTTTATTTTTTTTTTCTAGACTTCCATCAAACTTAAAAAAGCAACCCCAGGATCCTCCTTCATGATATACAGTATGTTTACATTTTCGGTAAAAACAATTGCCAGCCAAAGGCCGGTTCCTCCTAAATATCAGGCTCGCTATCGCTCGCCAGGAAAAAAAATTACAGCTAATTGATACGACGTGTTAATATTGACAAAGAAAATGGGCGAAATGTCTAAAAATCGCCAAACTAATGGACTGAACGTCTTAAAATCTAAAAACAAAAGGGGTTAGGCAGAGAGAGAAGAGTGTGCAGACAAACTGGCCCATCTTCCCTTAAGGGTTCTTACATATACTTTCGAGGCTGTTTTGGGTTGAATTGGATCTCACGACCCTCCTTCACGATAAATTTATACATTTTTCGATAGAAAAATGTCCCGGCCGCGTCCTCTTAAATTACAGGCTCGCTATCGCTCGCCAGGAAATAATCAACACCTAAATGACACGAAAAGTCTTAATATTGACACAGAAATGGTTCGAAAGGTCTTAGAATCGCCAAACTTATGGGCCAAACGTCTTATATTCTGAACACTAATGGGGATAAATATGAGGAAGAAGGAGGACCAGAACAAACGACCCATCTCCCCTTAAATTTTGTTCAGACTTCAAAATGTATGACAATTAATGACCGCAACTGTACATCACCATAATTAGGGAAGGTGTGGTGGAGTGGTCTTGTCAATGGACTGGTAATCCAATGGACCCGGGTTCGAATCTTGATATGTCAATGGGAAGATATTATTGGGATGGAATTTGTGCTGTACCTAGTATCAGTGTATTACCACAAAGCCCACCGAAATGCCAAATAAATACCCTCATTGTTCCCTGCTTAAATAGCACTGTAGGAATATGAATATTCCTATATTCAAAATATGCTACAGGGGGGCAATGCCTAGTGAGATAATTGCTCAATAGGTGGCGTTCTGAGAGTGAGGGTCCGAGTCTGAGGGATGAGACAGTGAAGCACAAGGGTGAAGCAGCTTCAGAGATGGGGCTGTTTCAAGCTGTGGGGTGGGTGCTTCACACGTCTCACTCCATAGACTGGAACGAGACCTCACAGGCTTCACCGTGTTGAGTGGTAGAATGTACTGGCTGTCAGCCTATGCCCGAGAGGGAGTAGTTGGAATATAGAAAAAGAAACAAACAAAAACATTTAGCTTTCCTTCATATTTATGATGTTTTATAACATCTCTCTCTCTCTTTCTCTCTCTCTCTCTGTATATATGTATGTATATATAATATATATATATATATATATATATATATATATATATATATATATATATATGTAGTAAAATTCGCTAGGAAAATTGAAACAATGGAACACCAAGCTTTCGTCTATTCTCTCAAGACATCTTTAGGGTAATCCAAGAAAACAGGGGGAGAGTGAGGCTTAAATACCCGTCCTAATCATCTGTGAGTTGCTAACTAGCATATAAATACAAAGTGTTGCCAGCCTACTGCCTGTTGCCATATTTTTAGGAACATACTTAATTTATATACAAAATATATGTACATATATACATTGAAATGTGCCTAACAATACAATCTAATCATATATACAATTTGATACACCTCAATGAACTTGCAGATCCCTTTCAAACTGTTATCGTAACTTATGTAAATATGAAGACATAAGAACATAAGAACATAAGAAAATGGGAGTCTGCAGAAAGCCGATTGGCCTAAGCAAGGCAGATCCCTGTCCCACACAACCCCAATAGCCCAATTATAGGCTGGACACTCTAATACCCTGAGGATCATCTTACCAAAACGGTTAGAGATTTAACGCAGGATTACGGGGTCTGCAGAGCGCTAATTGGCCCAACCCTGCTGATCCCCCTTCACACCCAACCCTTCTCGTCCATATGCTTATCCAATTTTATCTTACAGCTCCCTAACGTTTTTAATCCCACTATAGCACTTGGTAGTCCATTCCACCCATCTACAACTCTGTTACCAAACCAATATTTGCCTATATCTTTTCTGAAACGAAATTTATCTAATTTGAAACCATTGGTACGAGTTCTTTCGCCATCACTGAGCTTTAGTACATTTGTCATGTCCCCTTTGTTAATCCCACTAACCCACTTGAACACCTCTATCATATCCCCTCTAACTCTGCGTCTCTCTAACGAATGTAAGCCTAATTTCTTCAACCTTTCTTTATACGGAAGATTTCTAATATTATGGATCATTTTTGTCATTCTACGTTGTACTCTCTTCAATGAATCTATGTCCATTCTGTAATAAGGACACCAAAATTGAACAGCATAATCCATATGGGGACTCACTAATGACAAGTAAAGTTTTAAGATAACATCAGCAGTTCTGTTACTCACACTCCTAGAGATGAACCCGAGAATCCTGTTTGCCTTGTTTCGAACGCTTATACACTGTTGTCTAGGCTTCAAATCATTGCTAACAAACACACCTAGATCTTTCTCACAATTCGAGTTTTCTAATTCCATATTAGCTAGTTTATATTTAACATTTGTATGCATCTTTCCTATCTTTAATACCTTGCATTTGTCAATGTTAAACTTCATCTGCCAATTTACTGACCATTCGTGTAAGGTATCTAGATCCCTTTGGAGGCACTCTATATTTTTATCTGAATCAATTGTTCTCCCCATTTTGGTATCGTCTGCAAATTTACTTATCCTACTAGTTATACCTAAATCAAGGTCATTTATGTATATAACAAACAACAACATATACCTGTAGAAATACATATAATTACATATACATACACATATACATGCATACTGTATACACACATACATTACATACATACACATAAAATTACATATATAAGAAAAATAGAAAAAGAAACAAAAAATTATGGGAGTCTGCAGAAAGCCGAAAGGTCACACAAGGCAGATCCTACCCATACCCAACCCTACTTATAAGGCCGAATAGCCCACACCTGGCTAATCCCCCTCACAGCTACACAGTATATTAATTATACATAAACACACATATACATACACACACCTACTTACACACACACATGTACTGTATACATACATAACATACATATATACAATAATTATTTAATTTAACCTCCATATATATATATATATATATATATATATATATATATATATATATATATATATATATTATGCATAGTATATCAATGTTAATATCTGCACTGTCAATTGTATGAACTAAGTGACCCATTTCCGTTCCACCCACAGTACCGCGACCGAGTATGACCTGACTTCCTCCTTCGGCCCTGTGACCCCCTATGATGACCACATCTTCGCCCAGGTGGCCAAATCTTGTTCCAAGTGGCAGGACAAGGTGGCTGTGGTCAGTATCTCTGTGTGTGGGAGGGGGGGTATAATAAAAAGTCCTTGTAACTATATAGGTGGGCAAGATATACTAACACACTTTCTCTCTCTCTGTCTCTCTCACACACACTCACACATAATATCAAACACACACACACACACACACACACACACACACACACACACACACACACACACACAAGCACAAGTGTTGTGTGTGCGTGTTTGTGTGTCCATTCCTTCTCTAATGACTACTACGCCCTTCATTAGGAATTAATAGTCCCTAATCAGCTATCAACCCCTCCCACTCACACACACACTCTCTCTCTTCTCAATATGAAATGTTGAAAATTTGCAAATTTTCTAGATTATTTATTTGTAAGGTCGCTATCATCTATTAATCATTATCTCATATTTATGCAAATTTAATTGTAAAATACACTTAGCTTGATGTATTTTAATGTTTTTCTGTTGTCCTGTTTCATTAAATAAGACTCTATTCTTATTCTTATTATTAATATTTGTAGTTAGTAGTAGTAGTAGTAGTAGTAGTAGTAGCAGTAGTAGCAATAGCAGCAATTGATAGCGCCAATGCTTCCAGTTTTGCAGTCTCGCATTCAATCCCCGCTCAGATAGAACAGTTTTTTCTGAGATATAGCCGGCGGTTACCGTCTCCCCATGAGGAAGGGGGATGGGTAATGGTTTCTGGTTGATTAAAGAAGTGTCAAGCGCTTGAGAATCTTCGAAGGAGGAGATACGGACGCTTTTAAGTAACCAGACGATTATTATTATTATTATTATTATTATTATTATTATTATTATTGTTGTTGTTATAGTTATTGTTGTTGTGGTACAGGAATGTGGTGTGACTGGCAGACAGCTAACCTTCGCGGGCCTCCTGGATACATTGCAGCGGTGCGGGGGAGTACTACAACGAACAGCAGGAGGAGGTACATCACTTAATTTTAGCCAAAGTTGAGGGGAAGGTAGTCGCTTTTTCTGGATTCCCTTCTCCCTCATGTTTAGCAAATTAGTTTTAAGAAATGTAGACGTTCGTTCCTTTAGTTTGGCGATTGTGTGACCTTTTGCCTATTTCTTTGTCAATAGTAAGACCTTTCGTGCCATTTAGGCATCGATTTTTTCCTGGCGAGCGATAGCGAACCTGTAATTTTAGAAGGAATCGGCCTTTGGCCGAGAAATTTTTCTACCAAAAAATTTACAAATTTATCTTGAAAGGGGATCTAGGTTTTTTTTTGGTATGCTTGATGCAGGTCTAGCAAGGAAATTTAAAATAGATTTATATATAAATACATAGACCAAAAAACAAGCACTACCCCCTTAACGGCAGATTAAAAAAAATATATATATATGTATATACTGTATATATACAGTATATATATATATATGTATATATATATATATATATATATATATATATATATATATATATATATAATTATATATATATATATATCTGTTTATTTAATATTTTTCTTCCTCCTTAGACATCTATCAAAAATAACAAAAATACCCCCAAGACCGCCTTTCCAGATAAATTTGTGTTGGTTCCTCCTAAATTGTAGGGTCACTATCTCTCGCCAAGAAGAAATCGATGCCTACATGGCATGATAGGTCTTGAATTTTAACAAAGTAATGGAGCGAATTTGTGAAAGGTCTTAAAATTGCCAAACTAGTGGGCGAACATCTTTAAATATCAAAATTAATGGGGATAAACATGAGGGAGAATGGGGTCCAGACTTACTAGTGGAGCAGTGGGGCTAGGAGACTGATGGTAAACTCTCCTGAATTATTTTGAGTTAGTTGTTATATCTGATAGGCTTTATCTGATCTTATAACTAACCTAAGATATACTTACTTGTTAGGCTTTATCTATTTTTCTAACTAACCCAGACTCTACTTAACCTAAGAACGACGAGCGTCCTCATATGAGTCTGAACCCTACGAGGGCGAGCGTCCTCATATGAGCCAAGGCCTAAAAAAGCATTTAAAAAGATCCCACTGGCACTCAAAACAAAGGAATGTGTGATTAAGTGAGATAATTCCCCTCCATACCTCATATCACACCTCCACATGTGTCAACCCCCCCCCCCCCCTCACCCTCTTCAATTATTATCTATTTTTCCTCTTATTCCCTTGTTTATCGGTTAATTTTCTGCTGCAATAGCTCACACCCGGTTTCAAAGTCATCTGGGACGCATATAGAGAGCGTGGGAAGAGAGAGACAGCACTAGCGAGATATCAGTCTCGCTTCAGGCCTCGAGAGGGGAGGATGTAGGGCTCGCACGCCTCTCACCCCATTACTGGACGGTCGGCAATAATTTGTCTTTTTCACCCCCCAAATACTATTCACACTTGTTTAATTGTTGTCTCATGTTATTATCTTCAAATCAAACATAAAATAGGCGCATATGAATAAGTAATAACAATATTTATCATAAAATTACGAAATTCGTCAGGATTTACCCACAATACCTTTGTCCAGCGGGAAGTTTTAAATACCATAGGCTCGCCGCGCTCAGGTTAAACCTGCGTCACACATTCACGACATGCATGTCGAAATGCGGCGACACAAAAGTCGGTGGCAATTCCCCAATTTCATTCACGAAATCACTCTCATACGTATCCCACACACAACAAATACGCAATAACTCGTAAACTACCAGATAACCATACGTAATCACACGAAGGCTATGCGTACGCCGCATATACAACACCGACACAAAGACTACTATTGTAAGTTTGGGCCACGACATATTCTCAAGGCAACAAGTACTGCACACACCCCGGAACCCCCTGTTGCATATACTGTATATAGGGGAGGGATATCTCTGGTGGGATGTGGGGGTTTCCTGTTCTCTCTTGTTGGTGTCAGCATGAGCTTACTCTGTACGGATGGTGTACGGGTGGGCCATGTGTGTTTTTGAGGATGAACTGTCAGAATACGGGTTGGGAATGTGCGATGTCGGGTACCTTGAATATTTAATGTGGGTTCTCTGCGTACTCCTTTTGTGTGAGATGGCCAGGTTTAGGCTGATGCATACTAATTACAGGTTGAGATCGCAACAGTTTTTTTTCGGGTTAATGTCACAAGATACTTCCCGAAATTCACACATATTTCATAGGTGCCCCGTAAGCATTGTACACAGCCAATAAGAACTCTGTCCGCATAGAGCCGACATGAAATCAAGTCGGGACACATGCCAAAATAATAAGAGCATCCATATTTTTCATATTTTTTGAGGGAACAAGCGGAGACAAGTACGACTTGACAATAATGTGCGGACATGTTCCGACATGCTTGCAGATGTTTATACAAAATTAATGTCGGTGCATTTCGGTACACATGTCGTGAATGTGTGACTCGGGCTTTATTATTGGAGCAGTGGAGCTAGGAGACTCTCTAGCCTACTGATGGTAAACTCTCCTGACTAAACTTGAGTTATTTGTTATACCTGTTGTTTTATCAGATGTTATAACTAATTCAGACTCTACTTACCATTGAATACAGTGGGTATAGGAGACGTGGTGGCCCTACTGATGGTAAACTCTCCGGACTATGTTGTGGCGTACACCGGGGCCTTAGCTGTGGGAGCCACATTATCTCCATCAACCCGACCTTTACCCCGGGTTAGTTTACCTTTAACCAATACCCTTTCATAAAATTTAATTAATTTCTCGCCCAGCCAAGGACGAGAGTTATTAATTTTAAGTATATTTCACAAAAACACGTCAGCTACTAAATGTTTTTACTCTTAGCTAGGATTCGAACCACAGACAGTCAGGACGAGAGTCCATGCTTTAATCAACTACACCACGGCGTGATAAAGAATAATTAACCTTTCCTATTTATATTTATATATATTGTAAACAATATTGGACCCAGTACTGAGCCCTGGGGGACTCCACTAGTCAGTGCCGGAGTCCAAGCTGATTCTATTCCATTAACAATTAATCTCTGCTTTCTTTCACATTACCAGTTTCTTATCCAATCGTACGTTTTGCCCTGTATTCCTAGGATCTCGACCTTCTGAAGCAACTTGTTATGAGGGACCTTATCGAAGGTTTTATGAAAGTCCAAGTACACTGTATCAAGACTTTTGGTTAAAATAACTCATATTACATAGGTCGTCATAGAATCCAATATGGCTCCTTAGGCATGATCACTTTGCTCTGAATCCATGTTGACTATTATTGATAAGATTATTGTTCCCCATGAAAAGTACAATTTTGTCTCTAATGATTGGTTCTAATAGTTTTATAATTACGGAGGTTCAGCAGCGAATGGGCCTGTCATTACCAAGATATATAGACTTAGTCTATATATCTTGGTAATTACCTGGTAGGAGAGAGAGAGAGAGTGAGAGTGAGTGAAAGAGAGAGAGAGAGTGAGTGAAAGAGACAGTGAGAGAGAGTGAGTGAGTGAGTGAGAGAGAGAGAGAGAGAGAGAGATGATTGATTACCTTGTATACTTCATTCCACCAGGTGAGGTAGCACGACAGGTGAGGGACAGCGGGGCTAAAGTGTTAATCGTGGACAGTATACTAGAAGAGGTGGCCAGTGCAGCTCTAACCCTCTTACCACCCTCACCACCACCCCTCCTCGTTATGGGCCCCTCCTCCACCAACCAACCCAACCTGCTTGCTATGGCCATGGACAAGAACACGCCTTTTGCTGACCCTGTTGAGGTATTTATATCAAACTTACCAACAAGACTTAAGGACGGAGGTCCGCTTTAGGGACCATTATGTCCCAAATTTTGATTTTGTTTTCAAAAACTTGCTAGAAATTAGCTTTAATGTGTTGGCAACACTGTTGTTAAGAAATTCCATCATTTGGTAGAGTATTGCATTGGTTTTCAATACTTAACCTGAAAACGGTGAGCTGTATGTAGTGAACACCCTATAACTGGACAACGATATTAGGCCTCATTCCCACCTAAAATCGTAATTGTACGATAAATATCCTTATTACTTATTCATATGCACCTATTTTACAATTAATATGAAGATAATAACATGTAACAATAATAAAACAAGTGGGAATAGTGTTTGGATGGTGAAAATCGTGAATTATTGCCGACCGTTCATTCATCAAATGTGGAGCCGAGGCGAGGCACACCCTCCCTCTCTCGAGCTTACAGGCACACTGAAGCTTGTCTCCCTCTCTCTCTCTTTCCACACACACGAGTCACGGAAGGCAACACCCTAGGACCGGTTTGGAGATATTGGCACGGTAAATACACCGATAAACATGGGAATAAAAGAAAAAATAGTTGAAACTTGAAGGGGGGGGGGGGAAAGGAGGGAATTTTGACACATGTGGAGGAGTGATAGGAGGTATGGAGGGGAATTATTTCACTTAAACCATTTTTTTTAAAGTGCTACTGAGGCCTTTTAAAACAAATTTTTTAGGCCTTACCTCGTAAGAGGATCGTCGCCTTTGCACACCAAAACCTCTTAAGAGTGTTCTCGCCGATCCCGGGTTAAATAAATTTTAAGCAGGCGGATAAATAACACAGGGAATAGGTCCACTTGGGGGCATTCTGTGTATGGCCACCCTCGTAAGGGGAGTAAGGCGTCCGGCAATAGATCGATAGATAGATAAATAACAAAAAAATAAATTTTATGTTCATTTCCCACAGACTTTATTGTGATAATTTAATAAAAAAAAAAAAAGCTAGAGCATAGCTTAATATGTTGGCAACACTGTTATGAAGAAATGGCATCATTTGGTAAAAGAGTGCATTTGTAACCAATATTGTATTCTATTTAAGCAGGAGGATTTTTTAGTTTTTTTACTTTGACGCCCATTTCCCAGAGACTTTATTTGCAAATTCATTTTTTTTCAAATTGCTATAACTTTTGCAATTCTTGCTTAATTTGCATGATTTTGTTGTTATTGTCTAGCTTTCTTATTTTTTCTAAACAATGCGGCACCTTTGGGTCTGTAAGTTACATATTTTACTTATGGGTGCGGTTTACATTTTATGTAGGTTTAAAAATGCAGTGAATTGATTTCGTTAGAAGAGCAGAACCCAACCGTTGGACCTACAGCAGTAAAAGTGCCGGAGCTTTACAAGCATGCCCCATACTTTTCTCAAATAAAATATCAAGGCATAACTCTCAATAGCAAATTACTAGATGCAAGATGAATGGACAAATTTAGTGCAATATTTCTATATAAATAGTAAAAATAGTAAAAATAATTAATAGAATTCAATTAAAATGTATGGGGCAAGCAACTATCAGTGAAAATTTCAGCATCCTAGCTTAATTATTAGGGAAAAAGTGATCCTTTAAGGACGGAGCTCCGCTTAAGGGATCAATTTTCACCTAGTGTTTTTATCTGAACATGGATGTCGGATACAAATTTAAATCTGTTGCTTAGACAAATCTCAACTTTCCTTACCAATTTCGTACAAAGACCGGTCACCCCTCTCCAGTGATGGACAATCAAACATACCTCTTTACCTTCCATCTGATCAAATCCCAGCTTCTTACCAGTTTTCACGCCCATCAAACTCCAATCAGTTCCTGAGTCCCGGTAAAATGCAAATTTGTTGTTATTAATAGTCGCATGGAGATCTGAACACAGGCTAGTTTTACAGTTTTTAATTTAGAAAGTTTAGGCAACGGATCGTTTACCGTCTTCAATTGGGGAACAACATAACAAATTAACTCTTGTTCTGCCTTTATACCCACCTTGGGTCTTTTATTGGGGGAATTATGGATGTTTTTTATAGATAATTGTAAAACAAACTGTATCTATAATTAACGAGGGAATGTGGTAGCTTCCGTACAGAGCGAGTGAGAACAATCAATTGGAGTCATAGGAGAACGAGAAAATTATGTAGCCTAAACCGTATACATATATTTCGTTATATTTGTATGCGTTTATGTATTATCAACTACTGATTTTATATCACCTATAAATGAATAGTTAATGAATAGAAACAAAAGGTTTATATTACAAGCCGCACAATAAATATTAGTGTGAATATATAATTTACCTGTAACTTAAGAAAATATCAGTTAAAACATACAGTGCATTTTTGTTTTCTTTTTCTATATTCCAACTACTCCCTCTCGGGCATAGGGTGAGAGCCTGTTTATTTAACCGGAAATTGAACGGCGAAGCTCGTGAGGTCTCGTTCCACTCTAAGGAGTGAGACATGTGAAGCACTTTGGGATACAACCAGCCCCTGATATCTTGCCTTCCCAAGATGCACGGGTGCACCCACGCCTCGAAGCAGCCACATCACTGAAGCTGCTTCGCTCCAGTGCTTCACTGTCTCACCACCTAGACTCGGACCCTCACTCTCAGAACGCCACCTATTGAGCAATGAACTCACAAGGCATTTTCCCCCTGAAGCATATTTTTTAATATGGGGATATTCATATAATGCTATTTCATCAGGGAACAATGAGGGTAATTTATATATATATATTTTTTTTTTGGGGGGGGGGGCTTTGTGGTAATGCACTGATACTAGGTACAGCACAAATTCCATCCCAATAATATCTTCCCATTGATACATCGGAATTCGAACCCGGGACCATTGGATTACCAGTCCAGTGGCATGATCACTCTACCACACCTCCCCTAAATTGCTTACCTTTAGTGATTGCTTACCTTTAGTGATGGATAAGAGGATAGGGAGCTGTGCTCATAGGGTTGCCTCTTCTTAGGGATTCTTTAAGGTAGTTGTCATAACTATTTTTGAAAGCATTAATACTAGTACTGGCTAAAGGAGTAATCCCGTCCACCAATCAGGGGGCGGGATTCACCCAGTTAAAGGGAAAACATTGACACACTCCAGCTCTCCACCAATCACAGGCCTCCAATGATGCAACCGGATAAGCTAGCTGCGAGGCCTTTCTCTTCCTCGTCAGTAAATTCGCTACCAGTATATTCATGTATATTTTATCCTGGTCGCAGATGTCATAAGACCTTAGTGCCACCATTGTACTCCCCTCAGCCATTAAAAAACATCTTGAATCAGCTGCCAGAAGAATATATTGAAGATCGAATGCAGCAAGAGAGGGAGAGAAGATGCCAGCAAGCACAGAGCAACTCTCGGCCGCGCGGTTCCACCAATCAGAGTGCGAGGGAGGGGTATATAAGGAGGTGGGTGGGGCCGCAGAAGTCATTCACCCTTGGGCACTCAGAGGGATCGGAGCTGCCCTCTCCCGGCACTGAAAATCCAGGCCTTACCCTTGGCACTCTGGGAAGAAACATTAAGTCTGTTCCAAGTCTCCAGACACCTAGCAGCACCCACTCTACAATGGCTCCGATACACCTTAAGTATCCGGATGCCAGCAGACACATAGCTGGCCTACTGTACATACCTACCTACAGCCAAGTAGTACAAGAGGCCCAGCAAGTTGTAGATGGAACAGAACAAATGGAGGCAGTCTACTGGCCCGCTTTAAATTGGTGAAGAAGATACCACCAAGGTTTTTATTTAAGGACCCTTATGGGCCTGAACAGACTTATAAAAGGAAGATAAATGTTAAGACAACCTGGGGGTGTTCCAGCTTTAAAATATGATGTGTTCTTATAGAACAATTAAAGATAATTTTGACTAGACAATAAATGCAATAAAGGGATGCCGTGTTGTGAGATATAGCTGTAATTGTTAGAAAAGGCGACAAGCCTATTATCTAATATTAGTATAGGATCTTATAGGAAATTAAGTAAGATAGAGAATATCTCAACTTTAAGTGGGGGTTATTGGATAACATAACAAGGTTTAGTAATTGATACTTAGGTTATAATTAGCTCTAGAAATAGTTAGGCAAGGCCATTAGCCCATACCCATGTAATACTCTTTTTGTTAAAAGGAAACCAACGGTATTAATTAGATATTCACATCGTCGACAGCTTGCTTTCGATTGCGCGTAAATATCTAGCTTTTAGTTTTAAGAAGATTAATGGTTAGTGACTTAAAGGACTAAACATACTAATTTTGTAAAGGTAACGAGATACCTGTTTGAGTTAGTCTTTATATTTGTTATAGAATATTTGAATAGATGAGAGAATACCTGTCGAGTAATTAATTGTATTATGTATTATGTAATAATTGCGAGTTACGTCACCAAAGAAAGTTAAGAACATAGGTCTGCTAATAATTTAGTAGTACGGTCATTGTAAGGTAATTTATATAGGAAATACAAACCATGAATAATATGATAAAGGGGGATTGAACTTGTAAAAGGGAATAGAGTTTATGAATATCTTATTACTGTAAGGGGAGAGAAAATAGATACCAACCTCGGTCCTGTTATTTTGTAGGTGATTAAAGGGCATCTTGAGGATTAGTAGGGACATAGTTTTGTCAAGCATTGTGAAGATAGTGATGTGCCTTTGGCTCGAAGTCTATAATAATAATAATAATAATAGTTCTTAAAGCTAGCTAAGGATAGCTCAATAAGGCAGATTAGGCGTATTTCCATTGGGGTCCTGTACTACTACCCCATCCCTTTGCTCATGAGGGATGGTAACGACTCAGTGCTTGTGAAAAATCTTTAATGCGCCAAGCGTGGGCGCGAACCCGGGCCTTCTGGGTGGAAGTCCGAGACGCTAGTCACTACACCAAGCGAGCCGCTAATCGAAGTCGAAGTGAGTCAATGCTCTGAATAGCGATTGTCCAAATAGGTTGTAATGGGAATATAACAATTCCAAGGTATAAACTATAGTGGGCCGTCGTAGGTATTCAAATTATAGCTTGAATTAATTTCGACTCAAACAGAGAATCAATTGCTATGGAGATTATGGCTATCGTGGGAGTTTGGTAAATAAAAATACAAACTTCTGAACAACTGTCGAATTATTCCAACCCTAGTATCATAGTATTTTTTCTAAATAAGTACTACACAGACAACTACATTTTCTGGCAATATTTACTTTCAGCTTAGGAACGCGTAAAGAGCAGATCACGGGCAGCATGAAGTGCGGTAAGTTAAGGGGTTGAGTGTGTGGTGTGTTAAGAGTTTGAAGAAGAATGGAAATTAGGATAAGGAAGGTGTTGTTTGGTGTTCCTAGCTTAGGTTAGGTTAGGTTAGGATTAGGGAGGCTCCAGAATATTCCCAGTGATATGTTGCTATACCATGTTCCAAATATGTAGGCCAAAACTCTTGAAACCTCTATAACTCCCAATGACAAGAGCAATCCAGCTTATATGTCAACCTCTTAGGAAGAGTCAGCCAGGAAATAGGTGTGGAAATTTACAGCCCACTTGCTCTGGCACTTTTTGAGTTATATAGGTTAGGGTTCATGATTTTTGGACTACCTATTTTGGACAGGGTATAAGACTTGGGGATATCAAGGGCCAAGCCTAAAGTTATGTATTGTATATTATACTTTTTATTATGGAGTAAAAGAAAGGCGGGTCAATTTATAGTTTCTGAACATTGAATAAAACACCAAACTTAGTGTTTTTCCAATAACTTTTTATATAATTAATTTGATTTTGACATTCATTTTACTCGGTAAACAATTGTTATATTTGTTTTAAATAGGTCCCACCACTCATGCACCAACCATAGAAACTTATTTCATTACCGATGAAAAAAAACAACAACATATACTTGTATATAAACATATAAAAAACATATACTTACTGTATATAAACATATAAAAAACATAACCCTTGCAAGACCCGATTACGATTATGATGTTGCGGCATAGGAGGTGTGATTTCTAACTCTGTGGTCTCGTATGATGCACTCTAACTGTGTGACTTCGTTCCCCTAGCTAACTGACGACGACTTCAACGTGCTGATGTACACTAGCGGAACCACAGGAGGCCCAAAGGGCGCCCCGACCACCGTGGGATCCGTTAAGGGCAACCTACCCGCCATCCTCCACCCAGACTTCTTCCTTATGCCTCCCACTACAGGTATGAGAGCATCTAGTTGAATTTCCTGTCTACACTGTTAACACAATTACTGCAGTTATCTTATAGATGGCTTTACAGCTCAGGCGACGACTTTCCCACAATTTTCTCTCACTATACGTCGCCCTACTGGTGTATCCCTAGTGACATTAAACGAGTCCCAATGGAAAACTCCAGTCGAATTCTCCCTATAAAATTCTACTTCGTTTATTCTCCCCCTAATCTGGCCTTGAAATTATTCCTAAAACTTTCCTGTTTACAGGGAGCAGCAGCTTATTGTCACTTCTTGTCTCTCCCTCTTTTGTAATTTCACACTCAAGAGAACTCGATTAAATGAACCGTTACTCACTTAGAGAGGCAATGAAAACAAAAATTTAACCCAAAGTTTCCATTGCCAGCCCGCACACCACCCACACTGGCCGAGGTGTATACCCCTGTAGAAGAACCTGGAAAGCTAGACTAGCACAAGCCTCCCACAAGCAAAAGCTAGCAAAATATATAAAAATACACTAATAAAACACGATACAAACAGTCTGGTTACTCAAATTTATTAAGACCCGGGACCCAACTGGGTTATCCTTAACCAATACTATACCAGAGGATTTTGCCATTTACAGTATGTAGGCCTACCCCTCATTACCAGCCATTTTCTCAAAAAGCTTGATATGACCGACTTGTAAAGATGGAGTATGGTAGTCTACGGTAGTGTATAACTTATATACTGACGAACGCTGATCGGCGCTCAGACAGGATGGGTTAATCACTAGCGAACGGTTAAGACAGAACAAGCTAAAAAATACCCTAGCTAGCTGAACTACTTCCTAACTAGCTTAACATTTTCCAAATATAATAAAGACTCACTGTGGAAGACGAAAAGGGCGGATAGAAGAGAGATTTAAGAGTGAACAAATATGCATGTTGCTCCTGCCGAATGGTCATCACGAAGAACAAATCGTGGGTTCCGGAAAGACGCTGAAGCTCGGACCAAATGAGGAATGCAAAGTGCACTTGACAGATGCTTATCATTTTTTATGTTATTATAATTATATTTCTTCATAATGGTATCCGATTCAAAGTATGTTCTTTAGGTATTTTAATGGTGTCGCCGTTAATAAGAAATTTTGTCTCATTCGGTTGGCTAATTTTTCCTGGAAAGTGATAGCAAGTCTGGAATCTAGCCCTTTGACTGGGACATTTTCCTACTGAAAAATGTACAAATATATTTTGAAAGTGGATCAGGGTGATAATTCTATTTGATTTTATTTCACTTTTATATAATTATTTGTCTTTTAGCTTGAATGAAGTTCTTGGGAAGCTCGAAAGGTGACTAGGGTCCAGTCAGTCAGTCAGTCAATATCCAGCCCTTACTCCCACAAGGGGTAGGAAGGATCAGCAAGAGACACAAGAATGGAAAAAGAGGTGACAAGAGAAGAACACATAACAGTTCGCCCACAAAAAGCAAGCACACAAGCATTCAGAATCACCAATCACTCATCATCCCCCCAAATGAATAGCTTCACCTCAGATATTATACTTCCGGACAAGGACTCATTACATCAACATCTGGGATAAAGACCTTCCAGGTTTGTCATTTGAAAGGGTCCAGAGACCTTCATGTACTCTCTCTAGCAAACTTTCTTAATTTATTCCTGTCATTTGCTAATTCTTTTGCTTCAACCAACCCTTTTCACACTTTGACACACATTCTGACACCATCTCATACCATCTTCTTCTTCTCGACTTTCCACGCTTTCTTCTTCCTTCCACTTCACTGACATTATCCTTTTACCTATTTTCTTCAGGCATTCTTGCCATGTGACCATACCCTCTGAGAACACTTTCTTCAAACTATTGCTCTGCCGACTTCTTAACTCCTTATGTTCACACTTCTTACATTGTCTATTCTTCAAACACCACACGCATTTCTTAGCAAATCCGTTTCAACTGCTCTTATTTGTGACATTTCATTTCTATACCATACCAGAGTTTGACATCCATAAATCAATGTCGACACCAACACACTCTCATGTAATCCTCTCACTGCTTCCATACTCAAGTTTCTTCTCCTAAACAAGGCTTTCATTGCTTCAGTAATCTTTCTTCCTTGTGTTACTCTGTTTTCTACTTCTCGTGTACATTTTCCCCTTTTCTCAATCATGGCTCCCAGATATATAAATTCGTCACTAGTTCAAGCTGTTCTCCATTAATCCTTATATTATACTCAGTGTCTCCTTCTCTTTCTACTACCATTACTTTGCTTTTAGTAACATTTAGTTTCAGACCTCATCTTTCACATACTTCCACAAATATCGCCACCATCTGGCACAGGTCATTCTCGCTCTCGGCACATAACACTGCGTCATCTACATACGACACATTAGTGACAAGTCATTCTGTTCCCACCACTCACAATATCTACTCCCTCTCCTTGTTCTGTCCTTTACTTCTCTCATTACCCCCTCCATATAGATATTAAACAACCAGGGCGACATCACACAACCCTGTCTCACTCCGAACTGCACACTAAACCACTCACTTAATGCGCCATTTACTCTTACACAGGCTTCACTACCATAATAAAAACTCTCCATAGCATTCAACAAATTGTCTTTTACATCATACAGCTCTAAAACTTCCATAATCCTTCTCTATCAATTTTATCCGGCAATAGATATATAACTAAGGGCAAATGTGACTAGGGGCAAAAAAAAAAAAAAAGCTTGAAAATATAACCATATGAGTGTCCCCCAACCAGGAGAGTATCAACCGGACCTGTTGGGCCTGATGCCGTTCTTTCATGCCTACGGTATGTACATGGTAATGGTGGCTGGCGTAGTGTCCGGAGCCAAGATCGTCACCATGCCCAAGTTTGACCCAGAGACCTTCATCAATGTCATCAAGAACAATAGGGTAGGTTGGAAGCACGGGGAGCATGTTCAGTTTTTGATTCGCTCTCTCTCGCTCTCTCTCGCTCTCGCTCTCGCTCTCGCTCTCGCTCTCGCTCTCGCTCTCGCTCTCGCTCTCGCTCTCTCTCTCTCGCTCTCGCTCTCTCGCTCTCGCTCTCTCTCTCGCTCTCTCTCGCTCTCTCGCTCTCTTTAATTCATAACTTGAATACACACAGACCCTTCCCAAGCTTAATAAAATTATCTAGAAATAGCCGGAATGTCATGAAAGACTGCACAATGAGATACTATCTTATATATCTATTGCCGGACGCCTAACTCCCCTTTATGAGGATGACCATACACAAAATGCCCCCAAGCAGACCTGTCCCCCGTGAGAAAGACAACCCATACCAGTTTACTTAATACTTAAGCAAGTGTCACACTATGCCGATTTAAATTTAAGGGAGGCTCTTCGGCAGTACTTCTTTGATTTCCCATGGAATGATTTCTGCTTCCGTGGCCGAGGACCCTCGGAGAGTGCTGAACGCATTACCGAGGTAATCCTACCGGGCATGGAAGCATACATTCCATTCTCTTTCTCTCAGACTAATGCTAACAAATCTTGGTTTACTCACGCCTGTTCTACTGCTGTCCGCAATAAGGAGGAAGCATTCAAACGGTACCGACGCCTTAAAACTCTTTCATCAATAATAAATGCACTGAACTATCCAACTCTAGCTCTTCCCAAGCTTTCTGGCATCTAGCCAAAAACCTCTCCAACAATTTCTCTTCCTCGTCTTTCCCTCCCCTTTCCCACTCTGATGGCACAACCATCACTTCTTCCTCTGACAAAGCTAAACTCTTCGCTCAAACTTTTGCTAAAAACTCCACTTTGGATGATTCCGGTGCTATTCCTCCCTCTCCGCCCTCCTCTCTCTTACTTATGCCAAATATCCTAATCTCTTCTAAAGATATACTTTCTACCCTCTCTGGGCTTAACACTAATAAGGTGTACGGTCCGGACGGTGTTCCTCCTGTTGTTCTCAAAAACTGTGCTACCGTGCTGACTCCCTGCCTAGGCAAACTCTTTCGTCTCTGTCTATCCTCTAACGTCTTCCCTTCATGCTGGAAGTTTGCTCACATTCAACTTGTCCCAAAGAAGGGTGACTGCTCTCAACCCTCCAACTATCGTCCAATTGCTCTCATTTCTTGTCTTTCTAAAGTTTTTGAAACTATTCTTGCTTCCAAATTTCTTAAGCATTTCTCTTCACATAATCTGCTCTCAGATCGCCAGTATGGCTTCCTTAAGGGTCGCTCTACTGGTGATCTTTCATATCTTGCTAACTCTTGGTCATCCTCCTTTCGGGACTTCGGTGAGACTTTTTCTATTGCACTAGACATATCGAAAGCCTTCGATAGAGTCTGGCATAAATCTTTAATTTCTAAACTACCCTCCTTCGGTTTCTATCCCTCCATCTGTGCCTTTGTCTCTAATTTCCTTTCCGGCCGTTCCATAGCCGCGGTTGTGGACGGCCATTGTTCACTTCCTCACCCTATAAACTCCGGTGTTCCTCAGGGCTCTGTTCTATCTCCTATTCTATTTCTAATTTTTATAAATGATCTCCTTAACTGTACTTTAATTCCCATCCATTCATATGCAGACGACTCAACCTTACACTACTCCATTACTTTCTTCAGAACGCCCCAGCCAGTAATCCCTCAACGACAAACGTAATGAAGCCATAGAACTCTTAATTTCTGATCTAAATACTATTTCCAATTGGGGCAGAGAAAGCCTTGTTAACTTTAATGCTTCCAAAACCCAATTTCTCCATCTATCTACCTGTCAGGATCTCCCAGCGGACTATCCCTTATTCTTCAACAATACAAAAATCAACCCCTCATCTTCTCTCAATATTCTTGGTGTCTCTTTTTCTTCTGCTCTCATTTGGAAGGACCATATTACCAGTGTTGCTAAGGCAGCCTCCCAGAAGCTGGGTGTGCTCAACCGCCTTAGGGGGTTCTTTTCCCCTGCACAGCTTCTTGCTCTGTACAGGGGCATAGTGCGCCCTTGTATTGAGTATTGTTCACATGTGTGGGGAGGTTGAAAGGAAGGCCTTTCGTATCATTAACTCCCGTCCACTCACCAACTCTCTGCAATCTCTCTCTCTCCGCCGCAATGTTGCATCTCTCTCGCTATTCTATCGCTACTATAATAATCAGTATTCCTCAGACCTATCCCAGTGCATACCACCTCCTTTACGTAGGGCACGTGGTACACGTCTTGTAACTCAATCCCACCCCTACTCTGTGCAACTCTCTAACCTAATAGTGAAACGTTACTCTCAAACTTTCTTCTACTCAACAGCTGAGCTCTGGAACTCTCTCTCAGAATCAGTCTTTCCCGCTTCCTATGACTTAAATTGCTTCAAACTCCGTGTGTCCAGGCATTTTGGCTCGAACGTCCCTTGATTTTGGCCCTGTCACTCTTTCAACTATGGGGGAGGCACTCGCTATAGGCAGTTATGCCTTTTGCCTCCCTCAATCACATAGAAAAAAAAAAAAAAAAAAGTGCCGACGCTTCACGACTTAAGGATCGGGAGCAGATCTTTGCCTACATCGCCGCGCGACGTGGGTGCGCGCCGACTCAAGAGAGCAGTCGGGTGGGGTCATTAGGGGCCTCAGGAGAAGTTTGACACGCACAACTCTCATGAGTTGAATCGGCGGCTAGTAAATGGACGGGACGGGGACGGTAGGTTGGCGGCGTCCAGTAGGCGTCAGACGGTACAAGGGCGCCGGCCTGTCTGCGCCAGACGCCGCTATAAGGTAGGTTGCCGTCAGGCAGCGACCCGGTAACGCCCAGGCGGCGTCATAGGGTGAGAGCATATCCTGAGTCCGCGACCTGGCAATGTCGCACGGGACATCGTTGATAGAGGGTTTTGGGGATTTTTCTTTTAACCTTGATGGAGGTCTAGCGAGGAAACTAAAAAATAATTTAATATATAAATAAATAGACCCCAAAATTCACCACTGTCCCCTTAATCCGATCCCATGAACGAGTGACTATCTATAAACCCTTTCAATAGCGGTGGCGTCTGTTTTGCCTTAGTTCTGCCATACTTAGACAATTTTATGCAGCTTAAGAACGGTATGTGGGAGTTAAGAGAAATAAATGAGAGGAATGGAGGTCTTGTGATTGCCACAGGCCCTTCATAAGCATAATACAATAACCTAATAGTTGCCAGACTATAACGAGAAAGACGTCACCATTACTGAAAGGGTTAACTATAGATGGCCTTGTTTTACCAATTACTCAGAGAACCACTTAATTCAGGGGAGATGGGCGTATTTATTTGCTCATTTATGGATCTTTTTATTATGCTTTTAGTTTCCTCCCTAAACCTCAAGCTTAATCCCCCCCCCCCCCCCCTTCACACACACACACGCACACACACAAAAGTCGCCTCCGACGGACCAGTTTGCCTGGGTCGGGCTCAAGTGTGACGGAGTAGGGGTTCAGTGTGACAGGGTGGCTGTCCATCGCCGCCGTAGTATCTATCGGCGCTGCCCTACCTCCTATTGGCGCCGCTCGTCAGGAGCCTTGTCGCCAACCAGTTTGTGCGCTACGGCGCATGACGCAGCCCCAGCGGCGTCATTTATCTTCCTTAGGTCTTGCATGGTTGCCGCTCAACCCCGTCCAGTTGCCGTTAGGCGGCGTGCCTGTCCATACTGCCCGCCGTGGGCGTCCCGTCCCTTGATCACCCACGATACTCGGCAGTGGTCTCCCCCTTGTATTGCCACTCCTTAAGTCGTGGAGCGTCGGCACTTAAATCGGCATAGTGTGACACTTGCTTTACAGGATTGAATACATAACTTACGGTCCGTCCGACTCAGAAGCCCTCCATGTATTTATGCATATGGTGTAAAAATACTAATTATATATGAGAGCCGCGGCGGTCGAGTGGAGAGGACGCTCACGTGTGAATCTGCTTGACCTGCTTTCGATCCCAGCCAGGGCGGACATTTAGTGGGTGTGGTAGTATGTCTTAGCATGTTTCACATGCTCGCATCCAGTGGTGGGACACTTCGATGACGTATGCAGACTAATAACACACCACAAAGCCACTCCAACAGCTTCCTCTCTCTCCAACACTCCTTCTCCCCTCTCTACACTCCTCAGAAAAAGGAAAGTAGAAAGTAGCTACGAGGTGCCGTTGTAAAGGCTTATCCCTCAATACCTTGATCTTCATGTTCTTGACCCCCTCCTCTCTCTCTCTTTCTCTCTCTCTCTACCTTTACTAAATTATTCAGCATTAAGGGGACGTTACTTTATTTCTTCATTCATTTTTAATTATTACGTACAGTCTATATATGTGTATTAGTTTGCTCCCTAGACTTCTATTAAGCTTAAAATAAACTTCATAACAAAGACCCGCTTCCTTAAATTTTGTTTTACATTTTTTAGTAGAAAACATTTTCCGGTTCCTCCTAAGTGACAGGCTTGCTATCACTTGCCAGGATAAAATCGGAGCCTAAATGGTACGACAGGTCATAAAATTCACAAATATATGGGGAAAAAGGTCTTAAAATTGTCAAACTAACGGGGCAAAGGTTTAAACATATCAAAACTAATGGGGTCAAAAGATGAGGGAGAAGGGAGTCCAGAAAAAACACCCCTTTCAGGCTTCTTGCATTCAACCCTGACCCTCTCTAGTTCTTGCAGACCAACTGCTCTCCATTCCATCGTAACCCTTTAAGGGGAGATCTCCACTTGAGGGATTTTTTTCTTGACCCCTTTCTCCCTCATGTTTAGCCCCATTACTTTTGATATTATAAAACGTTTGCCCCATTAGTTTAGCGAATTTAAGAACTTTCACCCCATATTAAGACCTTTCGTGCCATTCAGGTGTCGATTTTATCCTGGCGAGCGATAGCGAGCCTTTAATTTAAGAAGAACCGGCCTTCGGCCGGGACATTTTTCTACCGAAAAATGTACAAATTTATCTTGAAAGGAACTCAAGGGGGTGTAATTTTAAGCTTGATGGAGGTCTAGGGAACAAACTAAATACCTCCCCTTATGGATCATTACGCATTTTGACATTTTATTCTGACTATTACTAAGTTATTTTATTCATATTAGTAAGGATATATGGATGTCAGAGGGTTAATTGTATTAGTCTTTACTCTATTAATTCCCAAAGATCCGTCTTAAGCTGTATAAAATCATCTAATGGTAGATGAAATACTGTAAAATGCGTAAAAAACCTCAAGGAGTTAACAGCACCTCACTCAGGTCACTTGGTTTCACAATCAATTAAGGGGGTATTTATCCAGGATCCCATTTCTACCTCATGATTAGCCCCCATCAGTTTAGATATGTTAAGACGTTCGCCCCATTATTTTGGCTAGTTTATGAGCTTTCGCCCAATTTCTTAGTCATCTTAGGATCTGTGGGAATTATAAGGGTAAACACTCTCAATTGACCACTTGCGAGTTTCAGGCTACAAGGAAGTTGGAGCTGTAGACATTGATAGTAAACAGAAATGCAATACTAATGTAGGTTTCTGATGGCTAAAGAGTATGTTGAATTGGATTTAATGTACCGGTATTTATAAATGAGCTACAACCGTATTTTAGCTGGTTAGCTGGTAATTCTGCTAAAAATTGATGCATACAACTCCAACTTCCTTAAAGAACGAAACTCGCAAGTGGTAAATTAACCCTCTGACTTCCATATCCCCGTCCCAATCTGAATAAAATCTTCTAAGGATTAACTAATGGCTACCTTTGTCTTGCCCACACATATTCAAACAAAATTATCTTTATATTTTATCTTATATTTTTTATATAGTTAAAAGTCCTCCATCTCGTACCTCTCCTGATGATTTTTTTTAATTTTATCTTTTCATACACAGTTTGAATTCCTCCATCTCGTACCTCACCTGATGAATATTTATCTTCTATATTTGTTATATACACAGTTTGAAGTCCTCTATCTTGTACATCTGATGAATATTTATCTTTTATCTTTAGCTATACCGTTTGAAGTCCTCTATCTTGTACCTCACCTGATGAATATATATCTATTATTCATATCTTAATTGTTATACAGTTTGAAGACCTCCATCTCGTACAGTATCTGACCTGATGAATATTTATCTTTCATTTTTTGTATACATACAGTTTGAAGTCCTCCATCTCGTACAGTACCTCACCTGATGAATATGTCTTTTTATTTATACAGTTTTAAGTCCTTCATCTCTTATATACCTCTCCTGATGAATGTTTATCTGTTATAGATAGATAGACATTTACAGTTTGAAGTCCTCTATCTCGTCCCTCACCTGATGAATATTCTTTTATATATATACAGTTTGAAGTCCTCTATCTCGTTCCTCACCTGATGAATATTCGTTTATATATATATATATATATATATATACAGTTTGAAGTCTTCTATCCTGTACCTGACCTGATCTTTTTACATATACAGTTTGAAGTCCTCCATCTTGTCCCTCTCCTGACGAGTTTCCTGAGCACCCCGTTTGTGAGTGCCGCGGACCTGGAGGCCGTACGGGTGGTAATGTCTTCAGCCTCCCCCTGTCCCACGTCCGTCGCTCACGCCCTCAAGGAAAAGGCCCCCAACCCTATCTTCTTCCAGGAGTGTAAGTGTAGTTATTAAACCTTTGAAGATTGTGACGCATTTTGACATTTATTCTGGCTATCATTAGACGGTTTTATACAGTTCTGTCGCTCACGCTCTCAAGGAAAGGGCCCCCAACCCCATCTTCTTCCAGGAGTGTAGGTGTAGTCATTAACCTTTTCTGTACCGGCGACGTCTTTTTCACTATTTTGGCAACTGTCAGAAGATTATATTTATTTTAAAAAGGGCCTCCAGCAATTAACAAGTTTCAAACTATCTCACTTAACCGTTTTTACTACTACAGATCTGTCTTAAACTGAACAAAATCGGCTGAATATAACTAGAATAAAACTAAAAAGATATCCCGGTAAAAAAGGGTTTAATCCTTTGAAGATTGTGACGCATTTTGACAGTTTATTGTGGCTATAATAAGACTAATGTATACAGTTTACCCCTCTGAAGATATGATACGCATTTGGCAGTTTATTTTGGCTATCACTAGAAGATTATATACAGTTTACCCCTCTGAAGATATGATACGCATTTGGCAGTTTATTCTGGCTATCACTAGAAGATTATATACAGTTTACCCCTCTGAAGATATGATACGCATTTGGCAGTTTATTCTGGCTATCACTAGAAGATTGTATACAGTTTAATTGGGATCTGTTGGTGTTAAAATGGTAAAGAGTAACTCATTTAAACCCCTGAATTTCATATGTCCTTGCTAATCTGAATAAAATTGTGTAATAATAGCCACATAATAGGAATGTAATGCGTCTTAAGTTCTCAAGGGGTTAAAATGTAAAACTTGTAAAACAAACATAACAACACAGGAACCGCACAATATATAGACAAAATAACTTAACAACATTACTATATGGAAATAACGCAGTGAAAATTAAGCAAAACAATATTATGAAATTAAAAAAAACACAAAACAAAAATAGCAAACAACCACACAACCTTCCTCTTCCATGACTGAATAATTACTGATAAATATTTCTGCCCAGAGCAAGGGAAAGAGGGGGGGAGGGGAGTCATACAAATACGAAAGAATGAGGTGGGAAAAATGTTCTCAATTTGTTAATGTCGCAGCCAAGATCCATCCCATTCGTCTTCATCGTCATTATACCTCTTTGAAATGGATCTGGGCCATTCATCCTACTAAGAGTTAATGGGAAGAGTGAATATATTTCAGGAGAACTTCTACAATTTATGAGCAGAATTAGCAATCTAGAGTGTACTATGCAGATCAACAAGAGAGTTCCAGAATCCAAATAGGATATGACTGATAGTTCAATTCAATTCAATTGTCTTTATTTCATAATATATACAAAATGTACATTCATGTACATATTACATATCCATTAAAATAATTTAGAAAAGTAAAATAGCTGAAAAGGTATACACATATGAATTCCTACCACTCTTGTTTATTTACAGTATAGCCTATAATCAAATATATATTTTATTATATCAACTTTAGCAACCGCATTTTGTTATGAACCAAGTATTTGTTGGAATAATTATATGACATCCTAGATAGACCGAGGAAGCATCACCTTGTATTTGGATCATAAGACGCGGAAGCCCGTCGTTCTTCGTGTCGCTGAACCCATAGGATTCTAAAGTAGATTGTGTTAAGATCATACTTCCATACATCAATATTATATGTCTTACGAAATAGATTGTCAACATTGTTTATAAAAAGTCCAGACTGCAAGTATTGCCAATTAGTATTAATTATAAGATTATTAGACTTCGCTGTTCTGTGAAAATATCTTGCCTGAATAAGAGCAACGTGATAGTAGTAGTGATAATGGTGATAGTAGTAGTGATGATGATGATTTTGTTTTTACTATGTGGATGAGAGAGACAATGTTTTTGTTTTTACTATATGGATGAAGGAGACAAAAGGCAGAACTGCCTGTGACGAGTGCCTCCCTAATTTACCTTTCGACAATTTTCTCTCTAACAGTATACGGGATGACGGAGACCATGCCAGTTTTGGGGACTCCAAAAGACCAAGAGTATGTAGGGTCAGCAGGGAAGCTCTTGGCTGGGGTCACTGCCCGGTGGTGGACCTGGACACTGAACAGCCTTTGCCGCCTGGACAAAGAGGGGAATTATGGGTTAAGGCCCCTGGGGTACGTCAAGAATGGGGACGTCATCAGGGAGCTCTGATCGTTAACTTTTGATTCACAACTTCATTCAGGCATAATTTGTATACCATTTTACACAGTTCTTGGCAACTATATTAGAGTTAGATTATAATTGGTGACAAAAATCTTCTGAGTAAAGGAAAACAGTGTAAGATGACATATAGTTTTATTCAGATTCCATTTTCTGTGAACCAGGGTTAAACAATATATTACCAATTTCTGTTTCTCAGGTGATGAAGGGATACCATAACAGACCTCAGGAGACCCGTGAGATCTTTAGTGAAGACGGGTGGCTGATGACGGGCGATGTGGTCACTTACAATGAAGAAGGCTCATTCTTCATTGTCGACCGCATTAAGGAACTCATCAAGGTCAAGGGGATACAGGTGAGATTTTAAGATGTTCGCCTCATTAGTTTGGCGATTTTAAGACCTTTCGCGTCATATGTCTATTTTTTCTAGATGAGCGATAGCGAGCCTTTAATTCAGGAGGAACTGGCCATCGGCTAGGACCTTTTTCTACAGAAAAATATAAACATTTATCTCGTAGGGGTCATGGGGGTATTTCTTAAGCTTGTTAGAGGTCTGGGGAGGACGTTTTGAAAACATTATTATAATAATAAATACATAAATAAACGAACAAATGGATACAAATATCCCATTCAAAAATTGATGCCTCTTTTTTCCCTCAGGTATCCCCCTCAGAGCTGGAAGATGAACTATTGAAACACGAAGGTGTGGCGGAGGCGTGCGTGGTACCGGTGCCGGACGAGAGAGCCGGTGAGGTCCCCAGAGCCTATGTGATCAAGGAGGGGAATGTCACAGAGAAGGACCTCACTGACTTCCTCTCCACCAGGGTAGCCAAACACAAACAGGTGTTTGTGGATGACCTGCCCAAGAACGCCACTGGGAAACTACTGAGAAGAGTGCTAAAAGAAAGGGCAGCTGAAGAGTGCTTGTGAATGACCTGTACAAGAATACCACTGGGAAACTACTGAGAAGAGTCCTAAAAGAGAGGGCAGCTGAAGAGTGCTTGTGAATTACCTGCAAGAACACCACTAGGAAACTACTGAGAAGAGTGTTAAAATAAAGGGCTACTGAAGATTTATTGACGTAGGAGGGGTGAAGATGAAATGCGTGTGCATGAATTGTACAAAAAACACCACTGACAAGCTACTCAGACTAGTGTAGAAAGAAAAGGATGTAGCAGAGTAATTTACAGATGATTGATCACAGTGTGTTCCTTACTTAAAATATTGTAAGAGAGCTTGTGTGCTGTAACTAATGACAACATATCGCCATAGAAGAGTGATATAAGTAGGATGGATGGAAGTGTGTCACATTTTCAAGAATTATGTGTTTTTGTGTTGTACTGTAACAAAATAAGAGAATGTAGGCAAAAATTATTCATTGTTATATTTGGCTTTTGATTTAGATACAAACAGGGTTTTGCAAGTTAAATATCTATTGCAGGCCTTGGCGAAACTAAGGAGAATTTCCATAAACCATTAGTTGTTTATTTGCTTGTGTGTGTGTGTGTGAATTTAATTGAATTACATATATTTGATCAGACTTTTTAAAAAAGTATGGAGCACAGCCCCTTACATATTACACATGTACAGTATGCCTTTGCTGACTAAATTAGCGTACACACAAATACACTGGTACATCTTAAACAAACCATATTAAATGTCGTAAGACTTGATCTATCTATACATATTAAGCGTTCTTTTGAGAAAAAGTGCCAGATTCATAAATTTTAAGTTAGTATTATTCATTAACAGTATATAATTTATTTATACTGTGTTTGGTTATGCCTGTAGTAATGAAAACAAATATATATTTCTTAACTGTACAATATCATCATTTTGACAAATAAACAACAAATTATATTCGTCCCCCACCACATTCTCATTAACATTTAGTATATACCCTGTCTTCACTACCAATATTTCTGTCTCTACCAGTAATAACTGGTAAGTTATTATTACTTGCTCTCAGTTTACTCATAGCTATAATAGTCTCCCTCCCTTATCCAATTTCACAAGATAATTCTCCATACGGAATTTTTTTTTATAAGTTCTATAGCTGCTACAAATGACTTTACTTAACAAATTACTATTCCATTTTAATATCCATTGATTTTTAAGCTGTTGTTCTATGACCAATCTGAAGCAGGCTGGGTTTATTACATTTCGTGATAACCACACTCCAGACATCCCATTCATTAAATACTGTAAACACAATTCAACCAAAGTGAAGTATAAACACCAACCTGATCCAAATGTAACAAACACTTGTACATTATATAACTTAACTTACTTGCTTTGCCAGTAATTAATCTCGCCCAGTAACCCATCATTGCACACTTAATATTTATGTATATAGGATATTCACTAAGTTCACCATACACCATGTCATTACTTGTATACTTATGAACATATAATATATGCTATAAAACTTCAAATAAAGCTGTTTTAATTCTCCAATAACATTATATCCCCATACCTCAACAGCACACAACATAACTGGTCTAACCATTGATTTAAACAATTCAAGCTGTATGTCAACTGGTAAATTTAATTTTCTGCATTTTAATGATCAATGAATACATGGCCCTTGTAGCTTGCTGTTTGTAACTTTGTGTTTGTGTGTGTGTATAGAATGACAGTGTATCTGCGTAGTATGCGATGATTCAAATGTATGGTGTAATATATTATAGTGGTACAAAAGATTAGGGTTGTGTTTGGTTGGACACATTGGACACATTGCAAGTACGCAATTAAAAACATTATTTGGAAACATACTCTTAGCTTCCTCCTTCACCTGACCGATTTGTCCCGCGCGTAGGTAGAAATCAATAGAGATGACTGTGACTGTTTTCAGACTGTGATGAAGGCATTCCCGAGTTGTGTGCCCGTCTATCTCTGGTATGTACACTTGAGGGAAACAAAACAAAACCATATTTACACTAACGTTCTAAACATTCTGGAAGTTGGTTGAAATCTTGTGATAATACAGTACAGACGTATGTTTCATCCAGCTCATTCTGTTCACACAAATATATATTCAGCTGACCAGTGTAAAGATTGCTTTTTCCTCGAGTGTATTTTACTGCCAAATAGAGAAACGTGGCGGGAGAGCTCACTCATTTGTCTTTGTTAGCGAAACTGCTACAAGTCTCCCATACTTGTATTGCTTTTCTGACTGATAAACATTGTTGTTTGCCTGTTTTATCCTAGCTTGTGAGTGTAGCAGATGACGCACGGACCACCAAACTTATTAACTCTAGTAGTTGTTGTTGTTGTTCCCCAGGCCACCTGGCCGAACAGTACCAACGCCCCAAGCAAGGCCAAGGCCATAACCGAGCGCCCCCACAGAACCCTCCCTGCCTACCACAATAAAGCCTGGGTGACCAAAGGCACTCCATGGCGGGGAGCTGAGGAGGGTGCGGAAACGCCCAGAAAACCAAAGACCCACCCAGGGCCCTATGCCCCTCAGCAAATATGAAATTAAATTTGAGGGGCAAAGGAAAAATGTGACGCTTTGGCTTCCAATCTTGGTAGATTGGGAGGTCAATCCACGGAAAAGAAAATATATAAGTAAAAGGAACAGTCAGAGTAAGCTATGGGTATGGCAGATATCGCTCAGTTCTCACTCTGATTGACCAGCCCACCACCACATGACTAGAACCCAATCATCTCAGCATCAGCTAGCAAAGGTCCTAGAAAGCTGCCTTTGACGGGGGGATAGCTCCCCTATTTCAACCCCTTTCGGGGTTTGGCACCCGCCTACAAGTAGTTATTTTATTCAGTATCTTACTGTAGCTATTATTTAGGTTAGGTCATCACCCCTGGTATCCTATTTCTGCGTATTTCAATTTTAAAATTTTTGGTTAAGCTATCACCGTTGTTGGCCAATTTCTGCATATTTTGTTTTGGTTAGTTTATCACCCCAGGCGGCCTATTTCTGCGTATTTGAAAAAAAAAAAAAAAAAAAACAAAAAAAAAACGGATAGGCTATCACAGGGTATTTAAAAATAAATAAAAAAAATAAATAAAAAAATAAATAAATACAAAATCTATATAATAATATTGTTTTCGGTTAGGCTATCTCCCCTGGTAGCCTATTGCTGCGTATTTCAAAATGTTTGATTTAGGTTAGGCCTAAACTTCTGAACTTCCTGAACTTCTGAAGGCCTATTTCTGCTTATTTCACATTTTTTTTTTCGGTAGTCTATCACCCGTGGTGGCCTATTCAAGCAAGTGAAGCGATCTGAAGTGAGTGAAGTGTTTTTTAAAGTGAGTGAAGTGTTTTAAGTGAGTGAAGTGATCTGAAGAGAGTGACTGTGACCATGTCTCGCACCTATACAAACTGCGCCGGTATGTTTGGTGCTTCCATGTTTGCTACTATCGATCTACAAGTCTGCCGACTCTGCCAGCAACGAGAGGATTTGACAGCGAAATTGGATGAAGCCCGCAACAAGATCAACGCCCTCACCATGTAGCTGGAAACACTCTAAGAATTTGTAACACTCAACGTTGGAGCACCACCAACTTCAATTGTCACCACTGCAACTCCAGCTGCCACCACCGCCCCAAAGTCAACTGCCAACAATCCAACGCCTGAAGTAGCCACTTCAGCAGATGCTTCCGATGCACAAGAAACAAAGTGACTCTGCTCCCCCTCAAGACAACTTCCGTATCATGAGTACAAAGGAAATCAAGCAACAAGAGGTCTAGTGACCCCGCTAGGCTGCTTGTCCTCCAAAACACTGAGGATCAAGTGTCCAAACAGTGGTTTAGAGTGGGTAAGGGAAAATTGGAAAGGGAAATACTGCCCTGGAACTAATGTCCGTGGCAGGATTAGGAAGTTAGTAGGGGACAGATGGGTTAGCAACATAACACAGTTATAAGTGATCTTTCGTATATCTGGGAAAAAAGAGAGTAACGTCTTAGTAATATATATACGCAATAATCCTTGATGAATCTTATGGGGGAATAAAATAGTTATTAATTTACAAACGCAGTCAGTCGAAGGTTTGATGCAAGATATTTGTCTATGCGAAGTTTAAAAGAATCAACGGTGCTGCAGTCAATAACGTCTCGGGGAAGTCCATTCCACAAGATGACAACTCGATTGAAGAAGAAATTCTTAGATTCGTGGGAGTTAAAAGATTAACCAATAATTGTGCAACCGTTTCCCCGAGTGTAATTAGATTGGTCGATAGTGAAGTACTCACTACAGTTCATATTGTCAATGCCTTTGATGATTTTGAACACTTTAATTAAGTCGCCTCTTAATCTGCGTTGGGTTAAAGGAAATAGATTTAATTCTCTAAGACGCTCCTCGTATGGTTTGTTCTTTAAGCTAGGTATAATTTTGGTAACTCTACGTTGAACTGTTGAACTCGCTTTAGCTTGTCTATATCTTTTTGGTAATAAGGGCACCAGGATTGAACACAGTATACCAGAAGAGGGCAAACTAAGGAATTCTAAAGAGTTAGGATAACTTCTTTGGATTTATGCTCAAAAGACCTGCCTATAAAGCCAATTATTTTGTTTGCCTTCTTAACAACTTCTGAACATTGTTGACTCGGTTTTAGGTTACTCGATATTGTTACTCCCAGATCAGTTTCACTGTCTACAGTCTTAAGCTGAGTACCATTCATCGAATAGTTTGCTTTCTCATTTCGGCATCCAATATGTAGTACTTTACATTTATCCGCATTGAAACTCATTTGCCAAATTTGGGCCTAACTTATCTAGATTGTGTTGCATATCGTCAACTTGTTTCTTTGAGAGAACGCTATTTGCAATTTTTGTGTCGTCAGAAAACTTACAAGTTGTACATGGGAGACCCTCATCTATGTCGTTGATGTAAATTAGAAAGAGAATTGGTCCTAGTACCTAGTACCGAGGAACAAAATTTGCCCCAAGACCAGAAAATCATACCGGTTACTGAGTGTCACAACTGTTTCCAGATACTCACAGACTCAGATGACGAAGAGGAAACAGAAGAAGTTCGGCTCGTGGGAGACTCGATGGTACGTGGTCAGCTCACAGAGTTTTGCACCAAGGCACCTAAGACCAGGAAGCGTTTTTGTATCCCTGGTGGTGGTGTGGAAGACGTAGTTGCTACAGTTGATGAAGTATCGAAGCTGGCCCCTGCTAATACAATGCACGCCATCCACATCGGATCCAATGATATACAGCGAACCCTGTCGGAAGATTTGCTTCACAGGTACCACCAGCTGATCAAGTCGTTTAAGGAGAAGTCGTCAAGGATCATCGTCTCAGGAATCGTCCCCCGGCTCGGTGTAGAGAGCCGATTTTACAACATAGCCACCAGCACATATCATCGTCTAGCTAACCTCTGCAGGAAGGAGAACGTGGGATTCGTCGACACCTGGGACAATTTCTACTACGATTACTATCTGTTTTCGGGCGATGGAGTTCATTTGAACCAGGTGGGAGCAGCACGTGTTCGACGTCTTCTCAATGATGCGGTGAAGGATTTTCGGAGAAGAAATCTACTCCACACAGGATAACCAGGAAGGAGGACCAAAGACAGCGAGGACGGCGACCTGCGAAGGACTTAAATGCTAATACGTCAAGAACCACGAAATTGGATAAAGCTCCATCACCAAACCCAAATCCAAAACCGCCAGGGATGAGGACCGAGGACAGCCATGAACGTAAATGTAGATCCGACCAGAATCTAAATTTATATTAAAGAGCGTTCCACGAGTTCTAAAACCACAACTTTTAAGGTTTTCTATGCAAATGCTCATAGCATACACAATAGATTTTCATATTTAGAGGAACTAGTGTTTACAGAAAATTATGATGTAATTGGCATAACAGAATCTTGGCTCAATACAGAAGACAGACTTTTTAGCAGAATATTCACTTCCCGGTTATATAATGTTCGAGAAAAGCCGAATAAATAGAAATGGAGGTGGTTTTATTATTTATCAAAGAAAACCTTAACCAGATCCTCTTGTCAAAACCCCAAATTGTGAACGTCGACACATCCTTTGTGCCAATGAATAATATGAAAGGTACACAAATAATACTTGCATTAATATACAGACCTCCAGCTCAATCAGTGCAAACTGACCAAGAAACTTACGAATAAATTATAGATGTAAGTAACTCACAAGATACTGTAATTTTTGGCGACTTTAATTTACCTGTGACCAAGTGGGGCGATACACCTACTTCACACTCCGGACATGACGTGTATGTGAATTTGCAAGAGAGTTCACTCTATCAATTTGTTCGATCACCGACTCTCGTGGTAATATCGTTCTTGACCTTTTACTTGCAACAAAAGAAGAGTTAATAGAGAATTTGAATGTTGGTGATGAATTCAGTAATAGTGACCATCGTACGATCACTTTCCATTTAAAATTTAATAGCAATGAACTCAATACCAAAGAATGTCCCAAATTTAAAGAGAGCAAACTTCCGTAAACTTAGAGCAATACTCAAGGAAATCGACTGGAGTTCTATAATTAACAATGATGATCTAAACCAATCATGGAGATTTTTCACCTCCACTTATTCAAATGCAGTACATGAGTGTATACCATTAACAAAATGAAGACCAGTACATAATAATAGGCCTAAGTGGTGGAATAAAGACATTGCGGATTGTTGCTTGCTAAAAAGAAATGCCCATGATAAATAACAAATCTCTGACACCCATGAAAATAAAGTTATATTTGTAGATCTACGACGCAAAGCCAAAAAGTTGATCAAACAAAGTAAATATACGCTAGAATTGCATGTTGCACATACAAGTAAGACAAACCCAAGAAAATTCTATAGTTACATCAGAAAGAAAGTAGTGACTTCAACGATTGGACCGTTAGCTCGATGAGAAAGGAGATTACACTAAAGATGAAGCAAAAATGATTAATGCTCTTAACACCTTCTTTGCATAATTTTTTACAACAGAAGACCTTAGTAATATCCCTACAGCATCCCCGGTTCAGATGGATAATTCTGACGTTCAAAGCAGTATCAGCGTTACAGAGAGAGAAGTTTTGAAATGTTTAGATAAACTCAAGGTAAATAAATCGCCTGGACCTCATACGAGCTCGCCTAGAGTTCTAAAGGAAGCTAAGTATGAGCTCTCCAAACCACTGACATTGCTCTTCAATAAATCCTTACAAGCTGGGACTATGCCTGATCAGTGGAAGCTCGCCAACGAAACACCGATATTAAAAAAAGGGAGCAAATCCTTACCTAGTAACTATCGTCCAATTAGCTTAACCTCAGTTACTGCGTAGCTGGAAGCTACGGAGGTGTCGGTTAGGTTCACAGGAGATTTGCAAGTTACAACAAAATCTTTGAACAGCTACCAAGGGCTCACAGAAATATCCCAAAATATAAACGCCAAATACCGTTGGAATCGCAACGCTATGAGGAACACAAATATACTTATGAAATACAAATAAATCCAAAGTGACTCAATAGCTGGGAACGTTTGACAAGACTATAGGCCAGGTAAATTGGGAAAAAATACTTTTGGTTGAGCCAAATTGACATTGCGCACAATTAAATTAGGTGTATATTTGGAATCCTTAGGCAATAAAGAGTCCATTGCTATAAAATAATTATATTTGGGCCCATATCTTAGCATACAGGAGCCTTTCAATGTTGAAAAAGTAGATACATCCAGCTGTTTTCTGAGGGTGGCTAGAATTGTTTTTTCCACAATTAATACCCAACTTCAATTCTGATGCTACTACTGGATCCAGAGGGTTGTCGTATACAAGGATTAGAGGTTAGAAGTAAGTCAAGGATGTTGGGCCAATTTTCGAGGCTATCAGGAATACTATAGGTAGCGCCAACGAACTTGATAATTATCTCGAACCCTGACCTGTTCGTAACTCAAAAGGACCTTGAGCAAACTGGCTGTAAATTTCCACATCTATTTCTGGCCCATCATGGGGTAAGAAAAGACAGCGTCACCACACCAATACGGGTGGTGTATGACTGCTCTGCCCATCAAGGTCAACAACCCAGTCTAAATGACTGCCTGTTGCCAGGTCCGTCCATGGTGTCGGACCTGTCCCAACATCTATTGCGGTTTAGGCTGGGGAAGTAAGCATATACCAGTAACATCGAGAAAGCATTCTTGATGGTCAAGCTAAAGGAGGTTGTTTTAATTTAGATTGATTTTATTTGATTCATTATAGCTTAGTAATATTTAACTTCCATTGATAGTTTACCACACCTACTATATAACACCTGTAAGACATACCACCTTTAGCCACGGTTTCATAACTTTGTTGCCCAACGGGGTAGTGCTATGCCCAATTCTATAATATCAGCCGACCCTTCTACAAGACCAGCTGACTCAAGAAGACCGCCCACCGCAAGAGCAGTTATAACCACCATGTCAGACATAACTATGGAAGCCTCCCTCTATAATTAGGGTTTCCTTAAAGCTGCTATCACTTCCCCTCCCTTGCCTTACACAAACCCTTCCGGGGGACCTTAACCTACCCCCCTCACTCATCCCTTCCCTTACCAATACCTGTCCTGCCTGAGCTAAAAGGTCACAAAAAGGCATAAAAGACCAAGGCGAATGAGACCTCCTTGCTCCACTTTCAGACCAGTAAGAGAAGCAGAAAGTGGAGGTAAGACCAGATCAGAATAATATTTGATAGCTCACCTCAGCACCCACACTCGATTCGTTTTCCAGTTGAAGATAAAGTAGAAACGCCCTCCGCCAATCACCGCTTTTACTGGCTTGCACGGCCAGTTGATTCTAACAGCTCACGGCTGCACAATGCTACGGCCGGCCCACCAGCCAATCAGCGGCCTCCATTATCGGAGCACTAAGCTGGGCTTCACATTCCACCTCAAAAGTCACTCTCTTTCTCTGCCCGAAGAGTTCCTTCTGATTATCCCCTAAATAATACCTCGTGCCAGCCCTGTACTCCCGTAAGCCACCAAAAGAGGTTTATATCAACTTCCTGGAACTTACTATGAAGAGGAGAGAGAGGAGATGAAGGAAGCAAGAAGTCAGTACGAGCGGGATGCAATGCGGGTCCCTCAGCCAATGGCAGCGCGAGAGAGTGGGGGCCAGGACTATAAAGGGAGAGGGGGGGGGGGGGGCCCGTTGCAAAGTCATTCGCCGTGCAGACGGCACTGGGTCCAGATCTCGCAACCTACTTGCTCTCTCGCACTTGGGCACTCACAGGAATTCGGCTCCAACCTCCCAGCCCTCGCCTTTTGTTTCAGCAGGCACACCCCAGGCCTATCATCAGCTCTCTGCTCTTCCCTACTAAGGCAGATACACCCTCAGTATCTGGTCACCTGTCGTCGCATCGCAGGCTTGCATACCACTACATCCAAGCGATTCAAGAGGACGACAGATAGTAGTGGGAGAGCAAAGACTTGCAGTTGAGATAAAGAAAGAGAGAGACTGCAGAACTGACCCGGTGGCCATCACTTATAAAAATTAATGTGTCCTACTAGGACAAGACTAAAGGACAAAGAATTTAGACTTACCTGAATATATATAGATGATACTGTGTTATTAATTAGTTATTTTTGTTAGCAGCGGCACCAGCCGAAGAGTTATTATATAGGATCTGATAGGAGAGATTAAAGATTAAAAGGGAAGGGAAGAATACTTGTGTTGATAAATGAGGCAACCAAAGTTAAAGAGGGAAACAGTTGTTTAGTTGCCAATAGATTAAAGATTAAAAGAGTAAAAGTAAAGAGGGGAGGGAAAGAATACTTTTGTTAATAAATGAGGCAACCAGTAAGTTAAAGAGGGAAACAGTTGTTTAGTTGCCTAATAGATTAGCTATAGCTAGGGAATGACACTAGTCACATGAATCATTCATTAAGTTGTGTAAAAAGGAAACTGTGAAGAAGGACACTAGTCCAATGTGAGTTGCGTTATTATTAACCCTTCTTTGGCGGCGCGCAACTTATGTCGTGTGAAATAAATATGGACTAAGTGGCGGTTCACAACTTGTCATGTGCCATTTTCACCACGTAATGTTGCTGAGAAAGAGAGATGAGTGGTGGGAGGAGCGAAGCAAGCGTATGACTGCTCCAGACCACCGCGGCGGACCTACTGACATGAATCCCACCCTCCACCACCCTCTTGCACTCGCTACACAGGGAATTATGTAGGGAAAGTACCTAATTACATGGTTTTTGCACTCGTGTTGCGCGATCGTTGCAAGAGAACCAGTGGACGTACAAGGATGGTTGGGGTGTCATTGGAAAGCTCTGTTTATGCTCTTTCAGGGATAGATACTTGTTTTACGCTCTAGGTCTTATTTAGGCATGAAAATTATCACGTAAACAACCCTATTTAGGGTAAAAACACCTCGCTGGGCAGTACATATAAATTACCGCCTAGGCTGCTCGTAAGGTGTTAAGTCTGAGAGAATTATTCCGTGTATGCGGCTGAGGCACGGTTCATCTTTTGTTAGTACGATAATTGATTAAGGTGGAAGGTAACCTAGCGAGTTGGTAACAGGGTTACTTGAGGGTAAATTCAGAAGGGGTAATTGAGATCAAGATTGTAAACCCATATGGTGGAGTAACTGGGTGACGGAACCAAATAGTGTACTTGAGATAAAATAATGTCAAACTATATTGTGAAGTAACTGGGTGACGGAACCCAATAGTGTTATTGAGATAAAGATTGTAAACCTAGATTGTGAAGTAACTGGGTGGCGGAACTCATATTATATGAGAGAGAGACTTTGTAATCTCATTCGGTAATTTGTACGATTTTATGTCATTGTGGAGGTACTTGAGTAGTAACGACGGTTGTGTCAAAGGAGTAAATAGATTCTATGTATTGAGACAATAGATTATATAATTATGTTATAGCCTTGGTATTGAGAAAGGATACAGAAGGCTCAGTAAACTTGTATCTTCTGGGGTTAACTGTCCAGATTTGGCATCACACTACTTCTTCTTGTCACAAAGTTGCAACCCTGTGGCTGAAGGGGCATTTACCTTCTTTGACTGTGTGTTAGACGTTGGTGTCAGGTGCTCCAGGTCACCTACCACAGTCACTTTATCAGAGATTCACCCTAGCCTTATCGATGTGGGTGGTCAAGATTCTTCAAGTGCAAGCTCCAGGAAAGGGGCGGAGCTTCCCCAGCCTTCACTCTCCCTCATTGGCCGAGGGAGGACTATCCAGACTATGTCATTACAGAATGCTGGCTACAACATTGACCAAGGGGCTCACTGGGGCTTCCACTCCACTGACTGGAGCAGACAGCTGGAAACCAGAAAAAAGGGCAGAGACATTCACCAGAGCATCTACCAAACTCAAAGACCAGGATCCAACCCAGAAAATCCTGGAAGCCCTGTGATTGACTAAAGGAGGAGCGCAATCACCCTGCCAGCTATATAAGGACCCTAAACCAACCCCAGATGGCAACTCTGGCCTATGGGGTTGGCAACGCTGGTTTAAATCAGCGAGGTTAAGCAACGTGGGGTCTGGTTAGTAGTTGGATGGGTGACCGCCTGGTACCAGCATAGCAGTTGTTGGGTAGGTTTGGTGGCCCTCCACCAGCACAGCAGTAGCTCGATGGGTGATTGCACCCGGGACCAACATTGATCAGATGGTTGCCACACATACATGGGGTGGGTGGCATTTCTCTGGCTTGCCACCAGGGTCCAATTAGCCCAGGAGTGTTGAACAAACTCTCACTCAGACGAAAATGAGGACCTGGAATCGTGTGGCTCAAATGAATTCAAGGACCTGATTGGTGGCTTCCCTGCAGCCAATCAACACACGAGACTTTAGAATTTGGTTATCCACCAGGATTGCTCAGTGGTCATTGGGCTGGCCTTCTCTCGTGTTCGCCTCGTCCTACCCATACGTAAAACTGGCCTTGGCATGGTCTTATCCTGGGGTAAATTTTATTACTTGTCTCATCATTTCTATATTCCTCCGTTCATAAGTGTCTGTCTGTCCTGCCTGTCCCCCCATCCTAGCCCAAAAACACAACTGCAGGTTGGGTCAAGCCCCGGCGCCTTCATCTCCTACTACAATTCACTTCCTCTGTCCCAACTCTAGTATTCGAGGCATTGGGGTGATCAAAATTATTACTTGTCTCATCATTTCTATATTCCTCCGTTCCGTATTCCTCCCCTCCTCAGAAAGTCGCTCTTCACAAGAAGCCAGCTTCCCCTCTTCGCCTGCAGTTCCAACCTTCCTCCCCTTCCGCAGTACCAAAGGCATACGACGGAAGAGTTGTCTCAGTGGACGAGAGATCTAAATGCGTCACTTTTGAAAAAAAGCAATTTGTTAGACACCAAAGACAAAAATATACTACCCTTGAGCCTCCCGAAACCACTGTTACACCTACCCCCTATAACTAACTGTCCAAAACTTCAGAAACTGCAAGCCCTAATAGAGAGTCACACCCTAAGCACCCCAAACTCCTATTTTAACGGGCTGACAACACACAGAGAGACTGAGTTACCCAGATTATTGATGGAGGAAAACAAGACTGCAAATGAGGCGCTCATACCATATTACAGAGGCCACTTCTATTGTGAACCTAAGAGACCCGCTACCAAGAGAACTGCCGACGACACCATGAGTGTGCCTTGCTACGAAGTTGTGAAGGAGATGGCAGCCGACGACGAGCTGACGAGCTGCAAAGACGCCCTTGTCCTAGAGTGCCCGCCCCATCATCTTTTTGATTAGTTGTAATAGACAGCTATAAGACCATTAGATGGTCGAAAGAGTACCATTTGAAGTGCCGGTTGGAATAAGCATTGATAAAGACTTTCTCCTGCTCCCCGAACCCAGTGGTCATTGCTCAAGAAATGTAACTTGGTTCATACCTAAAATCTAGTTATATTAGAACGTAAGTAAAGAGACTTTTACACAAATTTACTACTCCCTGAACCTAATACTCCTGAGGTAGAACCTAACTACCTAGATAGCAAGGAATCACTGATCCCGAACCCGAAAAATCATAGCTAGTCGTTAGTTAACTTGTAATTAGCTTAGTGTATGCGAGCTTAGAACTTTTGAAAACTAAGGTTTATAGTTAAGATCCATTCAGCTCTAAGCCCACAGAAGTTACGAAATGGTAACACTAGATATGAAACTAGAATTGCTAATACTGCTTGTTAAGGTTAGGTCTGCCATATTGACCAATTGCGCATTGAATAAAATAATGTCCTTATTGCCACGATAAGCAGTGTTCATTGTTGTATATTTTAAGCACTTGAATGCATTGTTGCACTTATATGTTAAGGAGTTAATATTTGCTTATTGTAAAGAGTTAATACTTGCGAATGTCAAAGAGTAGATACTTGGTTATGTTAAAGAGTTAATCGTCACCTGTTCAAGAGTTAATATTATTGACTTCATATCGACTTAGGTAGTCCAGTGTTATACATACATACGTTAGGATTCTGTATTGTATACTATTACTATGTATTTCTTCGATTTGTATCTTCCTATACCCATACTCTATAATGTTAATACACTAATTGTATATCTATGTTATCATTTGTTTATCCGGCTGAATTATCCAGCAGAGCATGCTATAGACCCAAGCCTTAATATCAATGAGTATCAATATACAGTACATAATATATATATATATATATATATATATATATATATATATATATATATATAATATATATATATATATATATATCTATATATATAATATATATATATATATATATATATATATATATTTATATAATATATATATATATATATATATATATATAATATATATATATATATATATATAATATATATATATATATATATAAAAATATATATATATATATATATTGTGACGCATGTCCAGCGTGAGCATGCTGTACAGAACGCCTAGTCATGCCCCACTCTCGCTAGGATCGTCAGGGCAGGAACTTTGGCTGTAGTCTATGTAGAGTTTCCTAACTTAGTTCATGTGAGCCGTTGTACTATAAGTAATATGAATATGTATTTTTATTCATCTGAGTCAACGAGTTCTATTTTATATCATTAGTTATAAGTATTGTGTGTAAAACTTATTTGTCATGATGGGAGAGGCAGCCACAGTTGGGGGTCAGTGGGTGCGCCATGCGGGAGGTGGGCCTAACTCACTAGCACTCCCCCCCCCCTCCCCCCTCCCCTCAGTGCTAGGAAAGTCTTTGTCTATCCCAGAGGAGAGAGATAAATTACGTAATGATTGTCAGTGGGCGGTCCTTAGTAGTTCACGTTGGGCTCACTAGAGGGCCGGGTATAAAAAGGGAAGTCTAGCCATTTTTTCTTCAGAACTCATTAGGCAGAGCGACTTCTCATTTCCCTTGCTAACTATATATTCTTCTGACTGATGTGAACTTTCTCTACTACCTTACATTCTTATCTCCTCTCTTCCCTGCCTGTTTAACTTCCATGGTCCCGTTGGTGCAGAGCTAGTCAGCCAACGTATTCTCGCTTGAGTTCTCACGAGATATTTGCCTATTAGATAGCCTATTTTGGAAGGGTTAACTTAGAATAGGATTGATTTATGTTTGTTGCACTTGTATATGCATTTTCCTGTGTGTTATTATTATTATTCCTGTTTTCTGCTAGTCTAGGTAATGCTAGACTGGGGTAAGGCTTTTCTGTGTTACGAGTTGTTGTTTGATGCAGTGGTTAAGCGATAAACCTGCATACTCGTTTCGGTTCAGTGAAGCCTAGGTTGTCTTCGCGGCTGACTGTGTTGAGTTAATAATTTACAGTGCGTGAGGGCAAGAGCCTAACCACCCTGTATTTTATTAACAGTTTGTTTTTACTTTTGTCAAGGAGCCGGGAGAAAACCAGATACAAGGGATCTGGATTTCTCAAAGTGCACTTGTTAGTTTTAACGTAATACTTTAAACAGTTGTGAGGACTTCGCTAGGCTACGAGCCGTTTTTGCTCAGTCACTGCTACCTTTTGCCCACAGTACCCCAGCTAGACTTTACTCGATTAGTAGATACAGAATAGTATTGAAGCTTTCCTTATGTATGATATTGTTTATTGCACTATTGATTTCATGTGTTGCAAGCTTGGCTACTTTAGTGATTAGTGGCCCACGAGCACAATCCGAGTAGGCTATTGCCGTTGCATTTGCGGAGTACTTCTTTTTAATGTTTGCCATTTACTATTGCATCTTCTTTTAATTATTCTTATGCCAATTTAAACCTTTAATAGTATTTAATTGCCTGTGTTTTGCTTATTGAATTACTGTTCAAAATCCGATACGTACTTCTTACGAGCATCCGAGAAGCATCTAACTTTTATCAGAAGATTCCTTGCTCGATGCTTAAGGACTATTAATTAACGTAACGTAATAGTGCCGATCCGAAGTAGAGGGTGGAGGACTTCTTAAGTTCTTAGTCAAGGGTGGATTACTTCGGCTTCGGCCAACACTATTCTTTGGTGTTGTTGTTTCTTACTTCTTTGTTTGATTGTTGACCAGACTAGAGAATTCCTCTGTCTCTTTATTAGTCTGTTGTTGAACACTAGTACCGAGTTCTTGTATACCCCGTTATAGCAGATTGAACTCTGGAGGGTATTGGTGTTTTTTGTTCGGCTGGCAGTACTCAGGGGTTGGGATCGTGTGTTTCCGTTGTGGCAGCGAGCCGTACTCGAGTCCTGATTGAGAGCCCTTGTGGACCCGAGTGCCAGGTCGTAACAATATATATATATATATACATTACGGTACGGATGGTAAAGCCTTACAGCTTTTACAATTAGACTTACGCAATGCAATCATGGTAATCTTGGCTTTTAGCCTTATTAGTTGGATTCGGGTGCGAGTGAGACTGCAATTGAAAATGTAAAGATTTAGTTTTTTCGGGCCCGTTCCATTAGCTTTATCAATACTACAAAGCTATTAATATTAATACTAATATATGCAATACACATAAAGATACATTATCACACAGAAGCCTACTGACTGTCAAACGACAAGTGTTATGTTGAGCGGACAAGTATTATGCCTGTTTTAGCGACATGAGTATCGATATCCTTACAACTACATCACTGGTCGACCATAACACATAATTCAAGGTTGCATTATCTGTTTACAATATAATTTCATGACTGTGTCAACATAAATACATATACAGTAATTTATAATGGCGGGGAAAGGGTTAATTACTTGTAGTCATTGTTCCTCTTTAGTTATAAACCTATCTTTATGTTGGTTAGTCGGCCTACCTGTCTGTTGGCATGATAATTGTGTGTACAAAGGAAGACAAGAAACACCAGATATATGGATCCTTACTATTCTGGTTGTAGCTAATCTATCTAGCTTGAGATTGAAAACATAGGATAGCACAGTATACAGAAAGTTATTCATTTGTGAATGCAGTTAATCGACGGTTGAACTTGCGATGTTTATTTGGTAGATTTTGAAAAGTTGGACAATGTGACCCTAATAAATCCGTTCCAAAAGTATACCCCTCGATTAAAAACAAAAATGCTTTGTCTCATGCTAGTGATAAGCCTTACGCAGATTTTACAACCATTTCCTCTGGTGTAACTTGAGTTTGTCATTTGTGATTAATTTGTTGTCATCTATATTGTCACTTTAACTATATTAATTGCTTGAGTTAGAACCCCCTATTAGCTGCAATTTTTTAAATTAAACAGACATAAGTACTTTAGACGTGCTACATATAACTGGATTCTCAGTTTAGATTTTTGTTTTTATCTCAGATGTATTCTCTACAATTGTTCGATCTCCTTCTGGTATCACGGACACCATAATAGTGCGCCGTATTCCTGGTGAGAGCTAACCAATGGATTGTATGAAGTGATAATTACGTTTTCGCGTTTGTATTTCAATGATCATCCATTACAGCCAATATTGTTTTTCTTAATTACTCGATGCATTGTATTCATGGTTACAAATTGATTGATAGTGATACTTCAAACTCGCATCACTGTTTTTAGTTGGCTATCATTAATGGTGTAGTTTGCCTTTTTGTTCTTGTAATATATTTGTAGTACTTCACATTTATCAGTACTGAAACTTATTTGCCAGGTTTATGCCCAGTTTGTTAGTTAATCAAGATAATTTTGGATCTGTTGAGCATGCACACAGAAAAAACAAATTTTACAATGTAAGGTACAATTAACATGTTTACAATTTCAGTACCACCTATGAATTTTGATGTAGATGAGAGACCATCATTTATATACATCAAGAGAAAAACTGTATCGAAAATTGATCTCTGGATCATTTCACTTGTGATTTTGTCTAGTCTGATGCTTTACCATAACTACTCGTTTCTTGCGTCCAGTAAGCCAAATACTAATTCCTCGAAGTATGTATCCTTTATTGCTAAATGCTATATTTTTATTTAAACACGCTAATAGGGGAACATATCGAAGGCTTTCTAGAAAACGAGGTAGACAATAACAATAGCTTTATTTGCATTGTAATTACAAAGAATATTGCAAACAAATCATGATGATTTTTCAATACGAATGCTTGTTTCGAAAGCCGTGCATCAAGACATATTTTCCCCGTTTTCTAATTAATTCACATACTGTTAAAACTTTATACATCACTTTCTGTGTCAATAATGTTGTTCAATTATACCGTCATGTTATCACCAATACCCGTTCATTGTTCGATTTGTAATATAAATCAGAGTATTGGATAATAGTTCCTATCTCGTGGTAGGGAAGTGTCTATATTGTTACATACCTGTTAACCAGTGTGTTTGTCTACATACCTGTCAGCCAGTCTGTTTGTCTACATACCTGTCAGCCAGTTTGTGTGTCTACATACCTGTCAGCCAGTCTGTTTGTCTGCATACCTGTCAACCAGTCTGTTTGTCTACATACCTGTCAGCCAGTCTGTTTGTCTACATACCTGTCAGCCAGTCTCTTTGTCTACATACCTGTCAGCCAGTCTGTTTGTCTACATACCTGTCAGCCAGTCTGTATGTCTACATACCTGCCAGCCAGTCTCTTTGTCTTCTGTGACGCATGTCCAGTGTGAGCATGCTGTACAGAACGCCTAGTCATGCCCCACTCTCGCTAGGATCGTCAGGGCAGGAACTTTGGCTGTAGTCTATGTAGAGTTTCCTAACTTAGTTCATGTGAGCCGTTGTACTATAAGTATTATGAATATGTATTTTGTTTTCATCTGAGTCAACGAGTTCTATTTTATATCATTAGTTATAAGTATTGTGTGTAAAACTTATTTGTAATGATGGGGGGAGAAGCAGCCACCGTTGGGGGTCAGTGGGTGCGCCATGCGGGAGGTGGGCCTAACTCATTAGCACTCCCCCCCCCCCCTCCCCTCAGTGCTAGGGGAGCCTTTGTCTATCCCAGAGGAGAGAGAGAAATTACGTAATGATTGTCAGTGGGCGGTCCTTAGTAGTTCACGTTGGGCTCACTAGAGGGCCGAGTATAAAAAGGGAAGTCTAGCCATTTTTTGATCAGAACTCATTAGGCAGAGCGACCAGTGTTGCCATTTTAGCTATTTTCCCGCTAAATCTAGCGAATTTGGACAGTCATCTAGCGGGAGAATTTGCCATCTAGCGGCTTGCGGGAATTCTGGCGGTTTTTCATATGTACTAGCGAATTTCTGGCAATTTTTCGTTCTTGCTTTGGAAAACTGACTATATAATTTTTTTTTTTTTTTTTTGTAAGAGACCATGAACGGAGGAAGGAAAAACACAGATAAAACAAAAAGGTCCATGTGCCTAAAGGCATCCTCCATTCATAAAATGTTTGTAACAACTGGATTTAAACATTTGTTGATTGTAAGTTTGTGGAAAGCAATTCGAGGGAAGTGAATTCCAAAGAGTAGTAGCTCTGGGGATAAATTAATTCTGATAAGCAGAAGTTCTGCATTGTGGAGGAGAAAGTGTAAATTCATGGGCGCTCTCAGCTGCCCTAGTTCTACGGGGAAAGATGTGGAGAGGCGGCACAATTGAAGCAAGTTCCTCGGAACAATTGCTGTGAAAATATCTGTAGAATAATGCAAGGGATGCAACGTTTCTTCGTATGGCTAATGTAGGAAGGTCCTGTGTGATTGCAGGGTTATTGATTAATCTAATAGCTTTATTTGAATTTTGTCCAACTGCCTCAATGCAACCACTCCACTTCCCCCACAGAGGTGAACAGTAATCCATCTGAGAGCGCACATGACTTTTATATATTACGGCCAACTGCTCGTCAGTGAAGAATTCTCGAACTCTGTACAGGAGTCCCAGTTTTTTAGAGGCATTCTTAGCAATGCTTCTAACATAATGTGTCCAGCTCAAGTTAGTAGTTAATGTTACACCGAGAATGTCAATACTAGGGGAAGTGGGAATATTTACATCATTAAAAAATATATGGGAGTCAGTGAGATTCTGTCGGTTAGAAATTGAATGTACTTGGTTTTCTGTGCATTAAAGGAAACTAGATTCTCTTGTCCCATTCATTAATTCTAGAAAGGTCCTAGTTCAGAGAAATTGCAGTGTTTATTTTTGAATTTATAAGATCGGGTTGGGTGAAAGAATTGGTAAATGTGAAGGAACTGTGGAGTGTTGAGTCATCTGCGTAGGAATGTATTGGATTATGAGTGGTAGATATGAGATCATTGATATGAATGAGGAACAGAGTTGGGGCCAAAACTGATCCCTGGGGAACACCAGCATTTATTGAGTGAAATTGAGAATAAAGGCCATCTACCATTACACGTATTTTTCTGTTATGAAGATAAGAAGAAATTAGTGGAACTAATGATGCAAGGCCGTAGTGTGACATCTTCGACAATAAGGATTGATGCCAGACTCTATCAAATGCCTTTGATATATCCATGCTATTGTATGTGTTTCACCATGTTGGTCTGTAGCTTGGTTGATTTGATGCGTAAGAAGGCAAAGAATGTCTGCAGTTGATCGACATCGTCTAAAACCATATTGCCTATCACTGATTAATTTATTATTCCAGATGCTTAATTATGTGATTTTAATATAATTTCAAAAACTTTGCCAAGAGTGGAAGTTATAGCTATTGGTCTGTAGTTTGATGGATCTGAAGAGGCACCTTTTTTAGGAACTGGATGGATGTTTGCTCCTTTCCAGGGTACTGGGAAGCATGAGGTATGAGTACACAGACGGAAAATTTTTGCCAATACAGGAGCGAGCACCAAGGAGCAATTCTTAAGTACTATTGGAGGAATTCATCTGGACCAGGAGCCTTATCTACTGAGAGATTCTGCAAAATAGTTTTGACATGTCTGGTGTGGATCTTAAGTGAGGGAATTTCAGATGAATTAAAATTAAGTACAGGGACATCTTGATTTATTTCATCTAAGGTTGAGTTGGTGGAGAAAATATCTGCAAGAAGCTTTACCTCGTGGGTCACTTACAAGATTGCCAGTCGGAGATTTTAATGGTGGAATGGATGAAGCAGTAGTGAAGTTGGATTTGAATGAGTTAAGAGTAGACCAAAATATTTTGTTATCATTTGGATTATTTAGAAGTTTATTTGCCTGCTTATGGAGAAAGTTTGATTTAGTTAGGTTTAATACAGTTTTGGCATGATTTCTGATGTTTCTAAAGTAATTAAAGGCTTCATGTGTTTTTGATCTTGTGTATGCATTGTAGGCTATTGCTTTTTGTTCAGTTACTCTAGCACAATTATGGTCAAACCATTTAGGTGAATTAGATCTTTTACTGTACTTTTGATGAGGAATAAAAGTGTCCATTCCAATTTTTACAAAATCTCGTATGTGGCTCAAGGTGGAGTGTGCATCATTAGAAAAGAAAGAGGTCCAGGGAATATCAATAAAGAAACCTTGAATACCCTCCCAGTCTGCCCTATCGTAATGCCAAAATAATAAAACAAAATGAAAGACCCAGTATACAGCATTTAAATTGAAGTTATACCATTATCATTTTCGCACCCATACTCATTTGATCTAAATTGATCCACACACACGTAAGTATGTATGTACTGGTAAGTAATGTATTAACCCTCTCACATCCTTTTGATGCAGAGGTTGCCAGATTAGCAATAAGAAATAGGTTACTCTCACTCTTATAATTACCTCTCCAAAATTAGTTTTCTGGCCACAGCTAACTCAAAGACAACTGCAGAGGTTGAAGTAAATAAACTAAAGGTTTATAATTATCCCTGACGGTAACAAAGGCTTTAAAGTATCCCTAATAGGCTCAAAAATTGCGTCAGGGTGTGAGAGGGTTAATGTAAAAGCATATTAATATGTCGTTTCGTTCTAGTTGTTTAAGAAATACTCACATAATATTATATGTTAGTAATTATTATGAATTAATATATATTAGTAGGCTATTATTATTATTAATATAAATATTAGTATTATCCCTCACACAAACACACACTACTGTGTATATATCTATATACATTGAATTGATTTATGTTATGCTAAAATCTAGCGAATTTGGGGGTGGATCTGGCGGATTTTGAGGTGGAATCTAGCGGGATTTGAAATTTCTTGATGGCAACACTGAGAGCGACTTCTCATTTCCCTTGCTAACTATATATATTCTTCTGACTGATGTGAACTTTCTCTACTACCTTACATTCTTATCTCCTCTTTTCCCTGCCTGTTTAACTTCCATGGTCCCGTTGGTGCAGAGCTAGTCAGCCAACGTATTATCGCTTGAGTTCTCACGAGATACATGCCTATTAGATAGCCTATTTTGGAAGGGTTAACTTAGAATATGATTGAATTATGATTGTTGCACTTGTATATGCATTTCCCTGTGTATTATTATTATTATTCCTGTTTTTTGCTAGTCTAGGTAATGCTAGACTGGGGTAAGGCTTTTCTGTGTTACTAGTTGTTGTTTGATGCAGTGGTTAAGCGATAAACCTGCATACTCGTTTCGGTTCAGTGAAGCCTAGGTTGTCTTCGCGGCTGACTGTGTTGAGTTAATAATTTACAGTGCGTGAGGGCAAGAGCCTAACCACCCTGTATTTTATTAACAGTTTGTTTTTACTTTGTCAAGGAGCCGGGAGAAAACCAGATACAAGGGATCTGGATTTCTCAAAGTGCACTTGTTAGTTTTAACGTAATACTTTAAACAGTTGTGAGGACTTCGCTAGGCTACGAGCCGTTTTTGCTCAGTCACTGCTACCTTTTGCCCACAGTACCCCAGCTAGACTTTACTTAGTAGATACAGAATAGTATTGAAACTTTCCTTATGTATGATATTGTTTATGCACTATTGATTTCATGTGTTGCACGCTTGGCTACTTTAGTGATTAGTGGCCCACGAGCACAATCTGAGTAGGCTATTGCCGTTGCATTTGCGGAGTACTTCTTTTTAATGTTTGCCATTTACTATTGCATCTTCTTTAATTATTCTTATGCCAATTTAAACCTTTATTAGTATTTAATTGCCAGTGTTTTCTTATTGAATTACTGTTCAAAATCCGATACGGGCATCCAAGAAGCATCTAACTTTTTTCAGAAGATTCCTTGCTCGATGCTTAAGGACTATTAATTAACGTAACGTAATAGTACCGATCCGAAGTAGAGGGTGGAGGACTTCTTAAGTTCTTAGTCAAGTGGATTACTTCGGCTTCGGCCAACACTATTCTTTGGTGTTGTTGTTTCTTACTTCTTGTTTGATTGTTGACCAGACTAGATATATTCCTGTCTCTTTATTAGTCTGTTGTTGAACACTAGTACCGAGTTCTTGTATACCCCGTTATAGCAGATTGAACTCTGGAGGGTATTGGTGTTTTTTTGTTCGGCTGGCAGTACTCAGGGGTTGGGATCGTGTGTTTCCGTTGTGGCAGCGAGCCGTATTAGAGTCCTGATTGAGAGCCCTTGTGTACCCGAGTGCCAGGTCGTAACAAATGGCGACCTTGCTTAGGATTTTGTGAACAGTATTTTGCAGAGTTGTACAACATTTGTTTGTTTGTATTTTAGCGTGCATATTGAAGAATATTTTTTTTGTATGGCAATTAGTAAAGCATTTAACACCTTACGAGCGGCCTATGCGGTTTATTTATGTGTACCGCCCAGCGGGGTGGTTTTTGCCAAAATAGGGCTGTTTACGTGATTTTCATGCCTAAATAAGACCCAGAATAACAAGTACCTATCCCTGAAAGGGCATAAACAGAGCTTTCGAATGACACCATAACGATCCTTGTATGATGGATAGTTTTCTTGCAATAACCGTGCAACGCGAGTGCAAAAAGCAGGTAATTCGGTACTTTCGGTACATAATTGAGTATGTAGCGAGTGAGAGAGGGAGGAGGGAGCTGAGATTTGTGTCAGTAGGTTCGCCGCGGTGGTCTGGAGCAGTCATACGCTCGCTAGTCTCCTGCCACCACTAGTCTCTCTCTCTCAGCCACATTACGTGCTGAAATTGCCACTCGAGTTATGTCGAGCGCCGCCACATAGTCCAGCTTTATTTAACTCGACTTAAGTGGTGGGCCACTTTTTAAGGGTTAAGAGACTCCAGTTAATTTAGTAATTAGTGCTTGCATAGGAAGTTTTACACTTTTGTCTCGAGAATTTTTTGGTGGACTTCAGTATGTCGTGCATTAGCACTGACGATGAGCGAGAGATGCCATTTGAAGGTGTGCCGTTAGTAACCAGTGAGGAGGATGCTAGAGTTTTTGTGAGTAAGCGGTACCACGTGACGGAGGAGAGGCTGACTGGGGTGGATGTTTGTGGCTTGCACCTGATAGCCAAGGTTTTGGGCATTTCCAATGTAATAGGGATGTCCAAGGGGGAGCTGATTTCCTGGGTGTTGCGTGGGCGACATGGGGTTTCGGAGGAGAGGGCGTTTGGGGGGGTTCCTCCCCAGATCCCCTCTCACTCGACTCCCACAGTGCCGTCCACTCAGTTACCGGAGGTTAGCACTCTCCCACAGAGGGATGAGAATTGGCAGATTGGAGTGCCCTCGGGTGGTGCACATGGTGGTTCCCCAGTTTTTGCCCCCCCTCCTTCAGTAGTGGCAGCTCCCTCTTCCTGCCTGTCTCCAGATATGGTATTTAGACTTGAGCTTGCTAAGATTGAGGTTAGGAAGCAGGAGATTGAGGCTAGGAGGCATGAGGCTGAGCTTAGGTACGACTCGGAGAAATATTGTGCTAAATTAGATTTAGATAAGACTCGTGCAGAGTCGACAGGGACTCGGATGGGCCGTGAGGGCCAAGTAAGAGAACAGTCCTTGGCCCACTTAGTCAAATTGGTGCCGGTATTTAGTGAAACTGAAGTCACAGAATTTTTTAATCGTTTTGAGAAGAAGTGTAGGGAGCATAATTGGCCTGAAGAGAAGTGGGCAGCTCTAGTCTCCTCAAGACTTACGGGTAAGGGTCTGAAGGCTTATGATGCACTGCCTTTAGAGTCTTGCATTGACTACCCAGAATTGAAGAGAGCTGTCCTACGGGCATACGAGTTGCAACCGGAAACATATCGATTGAAGTTTCGGGGTGTTACAAAGACTAGGGAGGCGACCTTTCTTGAACATGCCCGGGACTTAAAAGATGCACTTAAAAACTGGACACGTTCTGAGAAAGCTGAGACGGCCGAACAGTTGACTGAGCTGTTTCTGCTCGAGCAGTTTTATAAGTGTACTGGTGCAGAAATGACTTTAACTATTAAAGAAAAGAACCCAAAAACTCTACAGGAGGCAGCTGAGATGGCTGACCTCCGGCTATCACTAATTCGTGGGTGCGGGTCTGCCCAGCGTAGTGAGGCAGGTAACAAGGGGCGTGACGCCCCACCCCCCCGAGTTAGTGATATACCTTATGCAAACAATTACAAGAGCCATGATACCAAGACTGACCACAAGACTAGCACCGTCCCATTTAAGAAGGGGCCAGGGGGCCCTTCCCAGTACCAAGGGAAGCCCAAAGGGGAGTTGGAGTGTTATCAATGTCATAAAAAGGGACACTTTGCAAGAGTCTGTCCTAGCAAACCACCTACAGCAGCTGTGTCTTTGGCCTGCAACATTGGTGTGTCTCCGAAGTCATCTGAGTTTGCCGGGGGCAGTTCGTCAGAGGCTGAGGCACAGCCAATGCAGAAGCACCTGGGAGGCTCGAACCCTGCTCAGGATGTTTTTTGCGACCATAGAGGGCGGCGTTGCGTGATGTGGGCGGGGCGCAAGCATGGAGTAGAGGTCTTGCGTGATACAGGTGCTTCCCAGACTCTGATGAAAAACTTGACTGGCTACCCTATAAACGCGGCTCGGGTGGTAGTGGTGCAGGGTATTAATGCAACTCGGTCATACCCGCTGGTGCGGTTGGAGTTGGAGGTGGATGGTGTGGCACGTGAATTGGATGTCGGGATTGTGGAGAAACTGCCAGTGGAGGGCGTCGACCTTCTTCTCGGCAACGACTTTGCAATGCCCGCTTCTGAGGTTCTACCCTTAGTCGTTGCCGAGAGGCCGGCCGACGTGAGTAGGGAAGAGCAAGAGTGGGTCGAGCGGTGCCAGACACAACCCATGGCGTGTGTTGTCACCCGAGCTCGGGCAGCTAAAGTGTCACAGCCTAGTCCTCCGTCTTCAGACCAGCGGAGGAACGATCAACAGGAGGAGGCTAAAGTTGGAGTTGGTTTTAAGAGTTTTGACTCGGCGGCTCTCCTGGGTGATTCAGTATTAGCACCATTACTTAATTCTGGAGTAGCCCCTGGGCCTGTCATCGAGAGTGACGAGGCTGGGCATGACGAGTCTCCACGACAGCAACGTTATGTACATCGAGAGAGACAGAGGGAGCAGCCCAGTATCGGGGAAGGTCCTGCATTGCTCCGGGAGCAGTTAGATCGCTTGGCACCCTCAGATATACGTCGGTTGCAACTAGAGGACCCTGAGCTCCAAACGTGTGCTAATGGAGCTGTAGAGCTCGACCAGGACGGCGATGCACAGCCAGGAGATTTTTTGTATTTAGAAGGCATCCTCTATAGGCGTTTTCAAGACCCTAAACGTAATTGGCAAAAGGGGTCCGGAGTAGTGGTCCAGTTGGTGGTGCCACGGGAGTGCAGGGATAGCCTACTGAGGTTGGCGCATGACACACCACTGGCAGGACATCTAGGGGTGAGAAAAACGGTGGCGGCTTTGGGGAAATTGTTTTGGTGGCCGGGGATGAAGTCTCATGTGCAGTCATGGATAAACTCATGTGATATTTGTCAACGTGTCGGGAAACCGAACCAAGTTATTCCTAAGGCTCCGTTACACCCTATTCCTGTGATTGGGCCACCCTTTAGTAAAATTATTGTTGACATGGTTGGTCCACTCCCTTCCACTAAGGCTGGAAATAAATTTTTGTTAACCATAATGGATGTTGCCACTAGATACCCCGATGCATACCCTATGAAAAATGGAATGGCTAAGACGGTAGTCAGTAACTTGTTGTGGTACTTCTCAAGGTACGGGTACCCGGAGGAGATTCAGTCTGATCAGGGATCTAATTTCACCTCCAACATGTTCAAGCAAACAATGCAACAGCATGGGATACGAGCAGTAGTATCGTCAGCGTATCACCCTGAGAGTCAAGGGGTGCTTGAGCGGTGGCATGCTACACTTAAAAGCATGCTCAGGTGTTATTGTGACAACGGTATGGATTGGGATCTTGGATTGCCTTATGTGCTGTTTGGTGCTCGGGAGGTACCTGGTGAGAGCCTGGGATTTAGTCCAAACGAGCTGATTTTTGGACACCGTGTCAGGGGCCCCCTTAACATGCTGAAAGAAATTTGGGAGGGGACTGTGCAGCCTTGTCCATTATTAAAGTATGTGCTTGAAAGCCGTGAGCGCATGCTTAAGAGTCTGGAGATGGCAGGTAGAAATTTGACAGAATCACAAGCTTTGATGAAGGACAGGTATGATCGCAAAGTGAGGCTCCGGAAGTTCACTGTAGGACAAGAGGTATTAATTTTGTTGCCTTTGGTTGGTAACCCCCTCTCTGCGAAGTACACTGGACCTTATAAAATTGTAGAAAAAATTTCAGACTTAGATTACCTTGTTGCCACTCCAGACAGGAGGAAAAAGAACCAGTTATGTCACGTGAACCTTATTAAAGAGTATGTGAGGCGCCCCTCTGAGCCTCTCACTGTCCCTGTGATGGCTTGTTGCGGCCGTGGTGGAGAAGGAGAGGGGGACAGTCAAGCTTCAGAGGAGGATAGCTGGGATCAACATGTTTCAGCGGATCAGTGGGCGGGGAACTCGAGCCTAAGGGCTGACGAGGCTATAGCTCATTTGCCTGAGCCGCAGTTTGATGCTATCCGTCAGTTGTTTGGTTCATACCCCACTGTATTTGCTGAACACCCAGGCCTCACTACTCAGGCTATGCATGATGTTGACGTGGGGGACCATCTACCCTTTAAGTCAATCCCGTACCGTGTGCCCCCCATAAAACTACCAGCTCTGAGGGATGAGTTGGAGTATATGCTCGGTAGAGGGTTGATAGAGAAAGGCACAGTTAAGTGGACTTCCCCCGTAACACTGTAGCCTAAGCCAGATGGCAAGGTACGCTTTTGTATTGATTTCCGTAGGTTAAACGGTTTGACTCCAACTAACCCATATCCTCTTCCTCGGGTTGATGATAGTGTTGACAAAATTGGTAATGCTCGTTTTTTGTCTAAAGTAGATTTAGTCAAAGGTTACTGGCAAGTACCTTTGTCCGAGCGTGCTAAAGAGGTATGTGGTTTTGTTGTGGACGGGAGTACCTACCGGTGTAATGTTATGCCTTACGGACTTAAGAATGCACCAGCAACGTTTCAGAACCTGATGAATGAAATTGTAAAGGACATTCCAAATTGCACCGTATATTTGGACGATGTAATCATTTATGATGACGACTTTGAGAGCCATTGTGAGCACCTTGAGACCTTGTTCCGGAAACTTAGTGAAGCAGTTCTGGTAGTAAATTTGGCAAAGTGTGACTTCGTAAAAGCCACTGTGCAGTACCTTGGATTTGTAGTGGGAAGGGGACAGGTGTGCCCTCCTCAGAACAAGGTACAGGCTATCAATAAATTTCCGCACCCAACAACCAAGAAGCAGATTATGAGATTCTTGGGTATGATAGGCTACTACAGACGCTTCATAAAAGGTTACTCAACGGTGTTGGCACCTCTCACAGATTTGTTATCTAAAGACAAAAAGTTTTTGTGGGCACCTGAGTGTGAAAAGGCTTTCACTTTGGTGAAACATTTGCTATGTACTCACCCGATACTCAGGGCCCCAGACTTTAACAGGCCTTTTCAGCTGGCAACAGATGCTAGTGGTGTAGGGGCTGGTGCCGTCTTGCTACAGACAGACAATGAAGGTGTGGAACACCCAGTAAGTTTCTTTTCTAAGAAGTTCAATGCTGCACAAAAGAACTATTCTACAATAGAAAAGGAATTACTGGCGATTGTGCTGTCGCTCAGGCACTTCGAGGTGTATGTTCCAGCCTATGGCCCAGTCGTGGTTATCTACACTGATCATCACCCTTTGAGATTCCTGAATCAATTTCACAATCGCAATATGAGACTGACCAGGTGGTCTTTGATGTTGCAGGAGTATAACCTGGACATCCGTCATATTGCTGGATGTGACAATGTGATCGCGGATTGTTTATCAAGGGTGGATGATCAGTCGTAGGCTATCACAGGTGTGTGGGTTTGAGTGGAGGAAAATAGGCTGCCCTTATAGTGCAGCCGGGAAAAACATATTAAAATATAAAAATCATATAAAAAACTCTTTCTTTTGATATAGATAATCGTATAAGTTTGTCATAGCCTATAGAGTTTGAGTAGTCCACGAACTATCAAACGGCTGAGCTGCTGTAAACTCGCTCTGGGAGCATGATATTGTGTCTTTTTGCTATTGTTGGGAGGAGTTATAAAATGTGATTTTTTTTTTAATAATAAGATGTGTTTTGGTGATAAACTCAGCTTTGTTTTAGTGCCATGTGGTCGCTGGGTGTGAGGGGCTTGATGGGGTTCTGTGTTTGTCAGATTTTAGCTCAAGGTTGAGCAAGTAAAATCTTGGGGGAGGTGTGACGCATGTCCAGTGTGAGCATGCTGTACAGAACGCCTAGTCATGCCCCACTCTCGCTAGGATCGTCAGGGCAGGAACTTTGGCTGTAGTCTATGTAGAGTTTCCTAACTTAGGTCATGTGAGCCGTTGTACTATAAGTATTATGAATATGTATTTTGTTTTCATCTGAGTCAACGAGTTCTATTTTATATCATTAGTTATAAGTATTGTGTGTAAAACTTATTTGTAATGATGGGGGGAGAAGCAGCCACCGTTGGGGGTCAGTGGGTGCGCCATGCGGGAGGTGGGCCTAACTCACTAGCACTCCCCCCTCCCCCTCCCCTCAGTGCTAGGGGAGCCTTTGTCTATCCCAGAGGAGAGAGAGAAATTACGTAATGATTGTCAGTGGGCGGTCCTTAGTAGTTCACGTTGGGCTCACTAGAGGGCCGAGTATAAAAAGGGAAGTCTAGCCATTTTTTGATCAGGACTCATTAGGCAGAGCGACTTCTCATTTCCCTTGCTAACTATATATATTCTTCTGACTGATGTGAACTTTCTCTACTACCTTACATTCTTATCTCCTCTTTTCCCTGCCTGTTTAACTTCCATGGTCCCGTTGGTGCAGAGCTAGTCAGACAACGTATTATCGCTTGAGTTCTCACGAGATACATGCCTATTAGATAGCCTATTTTGGAAAGGTTAACTTAGAATAGGATTGATTTATGTTTGTTGCACTTGTATATGCATTTCCCTGTGTATTATTATTATTATTCCTGTTTTCTGCTAGTCTAGGTAATGCTAGACTGGGGTAAGGCTTTTCTGTGTTACGAGTTGTTGTTTGATGCAGTGGTTAAGCGATAAACCTGCATACTCGTTTCGGTTCAGTGAAGCCTAGGTTGTCTTCGCGGCTGACTGTGTTGAGTTAATAATTTACAGTGCGTGAGGGCAAGAGCCTAACCACCATGTATTTTATTAACAGTTTGTTTTTACTTTGTCAAGGAGCCGGGAGAAAACCAGATACAAGGGATCTGGATTTCTCAAAGTGCACTTGTTAGTTTTAACGTAATACTTTAAACAGTTGTGAGGACTTCGCTAGGCTACGAGCCTGTTTTGCTCAGTCACTGCTACCTTTTGCCCACAGTACCCCAGCTAGACTTTACTCGATTAGTAGATACAGAATAGTATTGAAGCTTTCCTTATGTATGATAAACAATATGCACTATTGATTTCATGTGTTGCACGCTTGGCTACTTTAGTGATTAGTGGCCCACGAGCACAATCCGAGTAGGCTATTGCCGTTGCATTTGCGGAGTACTTCTTTTAATGTTTGCCATTTACTATTGCATCTTCTTTTAATTATTCTTATGCCAATTTAAACCTTTAATAGTATTTAATTGCCAGTGTTTTTCTTATTGAATTACTGTTCAAAATCCGATACGTACTTCTTACGAGCATCCGAGAAGCATCTAACTTTTTTCAGAAGATTCCTTGCTCGATGCTTAAGGACTATTAATTAACGTAACGTAATAGTACCGATCCGAAGTAGAGGGTGGAGGACTTCTTAAGTTCTTAGTCAAGGGTGGATTACTTCGGCTTCGGCCAACACTATTCTTTGGTGTTGTTGTTTCTTACTTCTTTGTTTGATTGTTGACCAGACTAGATAATTCCTGTCTCTTTATTAGTCTGTTGTTGAACACTAGTACCGAGTTCTTCTATACCTCGTTATAGCAGATTGAACTCTGGAGGGTATTGGTGTTTTTTTGTTCGGCTGGCAGTACTCAGGGGTTGGGATCGTGTGTTTCCGTTATGGCAGCGAGCCGTATTCGAGTCCTGATTGAGAGCCCTTGTGTACCCGAGTGCCAGGTCGTAACACTACATACCTGTCAGCCAGTCTGTGTATCTACATACCTGTCAGCCAGGCTGTTTGTTTACATACCTGTCAGCCATTCTGTTTGTCTACATACCTGTCAACTAGTCTGTTTGTCTACATGCCTGTCAACTAGTCTGTTTGTCTACATGCCTGTCAGCCAGTCTACGTGGCTAACTGTTTGCCTTGTTATTATGTCTTACAACCACCACCATATGACCCCCATCACCCTGCCAATCATCCTTTCCCACTCCACATCCAAAGGGACTGGAGTTCTCGAAACGAGGCTCCAATCTTGACGTTATGCTTGACTTACAGTGTGCTGGGTTAATAATCCAATAGGGTTGATAGCCTCTGAAGTCCTATTTTAACTAACTAATCATACCTCCCCCCTCCACACCCATTGCGGTATCTCTCTCCACCGCCCTCAAGTAATTTTCACCACCATAAAAACCAGCCAGCAGGATTCATTATACCCGGACTGTAAATGGAGTCGCACCATTAGCAAGGGAGAAAATGGAGGCAATTTGAGGACACTATATTTTTGGTCTCGTCCATAGGGAGATCCAGGGAACTATATGTTTGTTTAATATAGGCGCAATATTTCATGCGTTTTGTTATTTTTTCTAGAATATAAATTCTTGTCAACTTTGAACTTTAAAATTGCTTAAAGAAGCATGTGAAATAAAAATGGTCAGGTGGAGAAATTATTAATGAATGTATTATGTTCGAGGATAGCAGACTATTAAAAAACATTATGGGAAACAATAGTGTCCGCAACTCTAATGTAATTTTCAGAAGTAGTGTTCTTCTTTCACAACTTCAAACTCATATTTCTCTTGTAATATGTGAAATATATATGTTCTTATCACAACACAACATTGCTTGACTCTAGAGGTTAAATATAAAATTGTCTTAAGGCTTTTTCCCTTTTCACTAGAGAAATCATTATGATTGCAGTTATAATAGCAGGACTTAACGTGCGAGCTTGACTGTACCCTGACTAATATTTGAGTTTGTTCTTTCTTTAAAATCACTACCTATTCTCTTTATCGCTTACCTGTGACTGGAATTATAGATTTATTAAACACGTCACCAGTTATATATCACACAGACCACAGCATCTGAATGTGATAGTTAGACACGTCAATCAATAATTTGAACGGGTTCCTCAGAGGCTTTGTTAAATTTGTTCACCGACCAAGGTTCTCGCATTTCTTCTTTACAAAAGTGCTTATATTTGTCTATATTATCCAGACGCTCTGATTTTAATGTTGTCACTCTATCCTTTCACTACCCGTTTCTCAGGTCCTAGTATGCGGTATACTGCACAAGTAATTATATTCATGTTATTAAATTATAGAAATCAGACAATGTATACAAAATGAAGTGATCCATTTTCAGAATGAGCAGGATCGCAATATTAAAGAGCTACTGTAGGTGAAAACTGTGTGCAAAATATTGCAAAGTTAGTTAAAAACAATTATCTGAAAACACTATGACCGAAAAAATAGGCAAATACTCAACGTGTGACTCGAAATAATTAGTATATCATTTGTAAAGATATAATTGTTTCAAACTACATGTCGAAGCATATAAGTTGTAAGACAACTTTGCAATGTATAGGATAGTTGCAAACCAAAGTAGGGGAGGTGGGTGTTGAGTTACAGTATTTAGATGAGTAGGATAGCACACATGACATCCAAGCTTCAATACCAGTATATGTAAAGACACCAGGAGATGGTAGTTGCGAAGGAGACCTCACCTTACCATATTGAGGCTGTTAGCATAACCATCGCTGTACAGTAGACATGTCATCGCGATTAAGCTTACTGCACCCGCCCACACAATTTTCCCATCTATTTTCTTATAATCTCCCATATTATTGTAGCGATTTTCCCTAGGGACTCTACTACAGATAATCGTTGAAAACATGACAAAGAACCAAATGCAAGGTACGTTAGAGTCAGATTTTCAGGATACACAGAGTTTGAGGCAGATGATTAAGTCATAAGATGAGAGAAAGACAGCTGGAGGGAGAGAGTTCCAAAGCTTACTTGTTAGGTAGACGAAATACAGAAAATTGGTTCAGTCTTGGATTAGAGAGTTGGCAGACTATGGGTGTGAGTGTGATGGGAGGAGGGTGCCCCCCTCTCTACGAAAGGGAGGTATATCCTACAAAGAAAGTCAAGGAAGGCCATGGTGGTGAAGGGGTTGGCCGTGTATATTTAATGCCAAGAGGCGATCAGGCAGCATGGAGATTCAACCTGACCGAGCCATGAGTGGCTGCGCTGGTGGGCCTATATCAAATTCGAGGTTAATCAAAGCAGGTAAAAAGGGGCGGGCCTCTGTGTTGAGCCTGAGGAGTATTTTAAGGTGAAAGGGTGGTAGCTGGAGCCTCTCCTGACAAAGTTGCGGCGGGCGTACTTGGCAGTATCTGGGGCAGGGGCAGGTGGGGGAGGTGCAGCTAAATGGGTGGCATGGGGTATGCAAGGTAATTCGGTTGGTCAGATCACGGGGGGCGCGCCGGGGTGGAGAAGAGGGTGGGTGTGCTGGGACAGTGAATACCTCTGGGGAATAGAGGTCGTTGAAGAGGTTTCTGCAGAGTTCTGGTGGGGCGAGTCGGAGTGGTGGGAGGGGTGAGATGTTGGAGAGGACGGTGGTCGCTCTGGGAATGGGTGAGGGCGAAGTATGGTCTGATAATGGCCTGCATGATAAGTCCTGGGGACATCCTGGCACCTCCACCATCACCTGGAAGTTGTCTAGCACGGCTGTGATGGTGTAGGGGCCCAAATATCTTAGGGCCAATATCTTTTTTTGCCACCAGCAGGTGGATGAGTATGGCCACCAGTTCGCCGACACTGTAGGGAATGAGTTGCTGGATGTCGTCGATTATGGGGTCATGGTGGCTTCTCTCTTGCATGAATTTTAAGAAGACGAGGTAGACCTAGTGGGTCATGAGGATATGAATCTGCCGAACTAGAGCTCATGTGGTATGTGTCTAGATACAGTGTGGGTGGCATGAGATTGATCCAGTCTCATATTCTTTCGATCATGGAGGCTCGGAGGATGTTTTCCTGGGATCGGTGAGACCACACACAGATGCCGTTGCCTTCAAGGTGGTATGGGAGAGGGTGTACCTGAAATGGTACGGCTCCATAATCCACATCCACGATCTGAGGATGAAAGATTGGAAGCTGAAGGCATTGATGACATGACGCAGCAGGACTTTGGCGGTGGAGAGGATATTGTGGTTTTTCACAGTGACGGCTATCAGGAAATGGGTGAAGACATCAACAAAGTTAATTATGTAGCGGTACCCATCATAGGCAGGGAGAGATCTCATGAAAATGTTGGACAGCAAGTGGGTGAGCTGTCATGAGGGTGCCTGAGCCCCTTGGCAGCATCTGACAACTGCTGATCCTCATCTAATCATTATGGATCCGGCTCCGCCTCACATAGTAACTATACCAGCAGGTTCATCATCAGTGTTGCTCGAAACAAGCTGTCTTCATTGGTGTTGAGCATGCCGGGTCAATGGAGAACAAATTAGTTGAACTACAGGAGTTCGTACCACTGAACCAACGTGACTTCTGCAGACTGGGTGCGTCGGAGCCATTTAAGAGAGTGGTGGTCCGTGATTACTCTACTTGTGTACCTACAATGTACGGATCGAAGATGAGTCCCAGGCGCTCTAGCTTGTGATAGGGTAGAACTTCTCAGTTTCTTTGAGACTCTAGCTGCCACACGAGATGAAATTCCCTTGGGATCCATTCACCTGCATGTGTACGGTGTGGCTGGCGTCAGTGTAGACTTGGAAGGGCTTTGAAAAGTCTGGAAAAGCCACCACCAGGGGGGTTTGTCAGGATCCACTATAGCTTATCTATGGTTTCCTATTCCCCTGACCCTTAAATGAAGGTATACTCTTTCTTGTGAGGGTGTGAAGGGGGCCAGTGTTGGTGAAGTAACCGTTAACAAATCAACGATAACAGCTCGTCATGCCCAAAAATAATATCACCTTCTTCACAGTGGTGGGTGGCGGCATTCCTGCAATGGCTGCTGTCTTCTAGTCCAGGGCAATACTTCTTCTGATGGCTATATGCCCCAAGTATAGAACCTCTCGTTGAGCCAGAATATACTATGGCTTCAGTTTGAGGCTGGCTTTCGCCACTCACTGCAGTATCTTCCTCATTATTATATTATGCCCTCGGAATTTGAAATTATGCAAATGAGTAAAATCCATTATGATATAATGATACTGGGGTTGTTACGTATCTGGCAAAAGTGTCAATATGAAAATAAACACTCGCGAATTTTCGGAACATAATTCCGGGATATTTATCCTATTAATATAGACATCTATCACTATTTAAATTTAATACAACCATAGACAGTGCTATTACATATTATTTGAACATGATATAGGACGGACGTTCCTTTAAATCATCCTCCATGGTTGGTCGTGGCCCACGCCTGGTTCTCGAACATCTCTGCTGGGCTGGTGGTGATCTTGGCAAATTAGCCACTTTGATGTACGTATAAATACGATTCGTCTCCTCGACTAGCGAGTGTGCAGTGTGCTTGGTTAGAAACACAGTTGCACTAACCTGGGTAAGTGATACTGCTCCAGCAACTTAGGTGAGCAATACTGATTAGGCTATTCCACCTGGGTAAGCAAAGAAATAGGGTGCCATTGGCTAAATATACGCCCTACAGCCTGGATAAATGTTGGAGCTGGTGAGCTGTAGAGCTATCGCTGTATCCTGACCTCCAGCTGATTTCTGTTCCTCTTGCTTCGAACTGGTTTCTTGGGTTGATGGACCGTAGGGTCCATGATGGGGTCGGATTTGGATCCTTCTATTGTGGAGAGGTCTGGTCAAGGTTTGATCACTGGTGGGGCATATAGAGGAAACTCCCATTTTCTTCCAGCTTGGTTGAAGGGGGAGATTGTTCTTCTCTGTTCTCTGTGGTGGTTGTGTCCCGGGAGAACTATGGTACTCTGGTCCTCAGGAGTATTCAAGAGGGGTGACAGTTAGGCAAAGTGTCTGGTCAGGGCGCGTGATGAAGGGTAGGTGTGAAAGCTGTATCAGCTGGTGGTGTGATGTTGTATGGGTGATTGGATATTTGGCATGGTGCTGCAGAATCCGGTATTAGATTAGTAATAATTAGTTTACTGATAGATTGGCAGCCAATTAGGGTGGCAATATATTCGTACGTCCTATTGTGAAAAACAAGTACTGATCAGAGGATTGATTGGACTGAGCTTTAAATCAACGATCATTTATGTATTTTCCTTTCACCGAACCTATATATGAAGTTAGTATATTCGCTAGACAATAATACAAACAAAATACTATGACTTAAAGATTAATAGCAAAATAGGTGTGATTCTGTGAACACTTTTAGTGGGTTTGTTTGAGAGAGAGAGAGAGAGAGAGAGAGAGAGAGAGAGGGAGAGAGAAAGAGAGCACAGGGTACAACCACCACTATCTATTCAATATTGCCATGTCGACAGGTACTCTACAGTCATGCTCAAATGTTGTGCTTTTCATTCGAAATGTCAATACTGATTTCCTTTGTAGTAAAATTAATAAGTTTATAGCACATATAAACAACAAAAACGCTCGAATTATAGTCCAGTGTTGTCCAGTGTTTTGATTTTTTGTTTTTTCTCTATCTCTTCCATATACAAATATTATACACTCGTGTTCTGGCTGTAAACGGCTATAGAAGCTGATGGTATATGCCTTTGTTGTGCAATCCAAGGACAGGGTAAGCAAACATTCTTCTTCACTGCCATCAAAGACTGGAACGACCTACCCCAGTCAGTCCTTGAAAAGAGAACACTGTATTCCTTCAGACGTAGCCTGAAGGAACACCTGAACCGGACAGCTGCGAGAAGGGAGCACCAAGCTTATGTCTACTACTAAATACGACATAAGAGATAGACAAACCAAACTGAAATGATTACTGATTACGGATTACTGATATTTACTGTAGGATGTAAGGTATCTTAAAATAACCCCCTAGAAATACTTTCTCTAAAGTATCTATTTCTCTATCCTCCCCATTTCCTCAGCTAACCTAATCCCACAAGGACCCCAATGGAAATACGCCTAACGGCCTTATTGGGCTATCCTTAGTTGGAATTATGCAAGGCTGGTACATGTCATATTTATAACATACTATGTAAATTATAACTCTGTAAATTGCTAACTGAATAAATATTATTATTATTATTATTATTATTATTATTATTATTATTATTATTATTACCACCTGCATAGTGTGGGCCGAGTGAACAAAGGTTAGAGCAGCTCACTACGTTCATCTGTAAATGGTCTCCAAGTCCGACGGGCACTGGCTAATGTCACTTCCCGGGTTGAGTATGTCTCATACCAGCTGGGTCCCTCACTCTAGACACCTTGGCAGGGACGTGGGCAACATCAGGCAAGCCTACTTGGTTCAGAGGCAGAAGGGTCTCGGCCTGTGTCGCTTTCCGGATCAAGTTACTCCCATATAAGCCGAGTCCCCTAAGTATATTTTTGCCATATCAGTGTTACTCCCTTCAGAATGATAGTGTACTTTATATCTAATTATCCTAACAATTATGGAACTATATTCAGCTTCGCATTCAAAGGAGCATTACATGCTTTAATTAACCATATGATTCCTCAAATTATATCCTTAGTACCATATGAATGATTATGTATGACAATGTAAGTAAATGAAGACAGCGGTCGTCGTAATAGATAAGTTAATATCAATATGAATTAACAATACCACGGTCTAATGGCTAAACTTAGATATTACTCAACTTTGGATCCCCGCAAAAGATACAAAACAATTATATGCAGTACCATTTCAATATTGTGCGTAAATATTGTACATAATATTTAGCCAGGTCACCACGCTAAAACTATGTTAGTGATTTTTCTATTGTAATGGTAGTCTTATTAATCCGCAAAGTACTTTAGCCTGCTTTATATCTTTGTCTATCTATCTATCTATTGCCTGACGCCGTGATCCCCGAAGGGGTGGCCACGAACGAACCGCCCCCATGCACCTCTGTCCCCAGTCAGTCGACGCCCCTCCCCCCAACCAGCACCGCCTTCGTTCATGTAGTTCCTCACTCCATCCTTCCACCTCATATTCGGTCTACCTCTCCCCCTCTGTCCCTCCACCTCGCTCTCGTACACCCTCTTAGTCATTCTCTCGCTTTCCATACGTTTCCATATGGCCGAACCATCTCAAGTTGTTCCTTTTCACACTTTCCAGCACATCTACCTCCACACCACACCTCCTTCTTACTTCCTCATTAGTCTGTCTATCCCTCCATGTAACTCCGCACGCACTCCTTAAGTAATTCATTTCCACTGCTCTCACTCTTGGTCTGAGTCTCTCAACCAACGTCCATGCTTCGCTTCCGTAAGTCAGTGTCGGGATTACCACACTGTCATGCAAGGACTTCTTCACTTCCATACTGACCACCCTATTTCTTGTTACTGCTTTTAGCGTTCCTACAACCCTCTTCCCCTGTTGTACCCTCTCCCGCACCTCTTCATCCATAGTCCCCATCTTTACTCAACACACTGCCCAGATACTTAAAAGAGTTGACGATCTCCATAGCCTGACCGTTCAGCTTCACCTCACACTCTGTGACTTCACCCCTTTCGAAGACCATAACCTTGCTCTTCCCCGTATTTACCTTCAAATTCCGTTTTTCGCACACTGTTCCAAACTCATTTACCAGACCCTGCAACTCCCATTCATTATCACTCATCAGAACTGTATCATCCGCAAACAGCAGTATAGGTAGCTTCCACTCAATTCCCTCCCTTTTCAGCGATACACCAACATTCACTGCTCTTGATAGTATTTCTTTCATGACTCCATCCATATATACAGTAAACAATCTTTGTCTGGCTACAATAATACAGTTCAACTTAACATGAAGAAAATGTATTGGGCAAAAGTGAGTATAAAATGTAGGCCTATAGGATATAATAACCATCTGATTTCGATACTTCTTTCCTTAATTGAATATGTATTGATAATTAGATCTAAAAACTGAGAAAATTTACCAGTCGTACTAAAGGTATAAATGTAACAATAACACTTGCATCAAACGGTTCAATGAGTCCTTAACCCACTGAGCACCAGCTAATTAATAATAAAAGTACGCTGTGAGACCGGTCAATTTGGTAAAACAATTGTTTTGTTCTTAAATAGCTGAAATAGGTGAGAAATGATGAATAGCAAAAAAAAAAACACTCACCTCGGTCATTGGGGGGTTGGGAGGGGGGGGGGGGGGGGCAGCTTCAACCATCAGCTGATGCCGGGCGGTCTTCAAGCTTCCCTCCCGGCGCTTCACAACTGAACGCGGCAGCATGGCAGATGTACGATGCGTCCGTCCAGTTTTCGAGTGACGGTTATTTACACCACCCGAGCATCATGTGTGCCTTCATAGTTCATTTATTAGCAAGATGTATCACATAATGTCATTGTAAGTGATGTTACAGTGTGATAAGTGCTGTGTTATAAATTTTATAATTGCCCACGAATAGCAAGCCCCGCACGCTTCATGGTTACCATGGCGACTGGTGGCCATCTTGGTCCACAACGCATGCACATACACAGCTGACTCATCCTCTCTCTCACTTTCACTCATATGATGCCTCTCTCACGTACTCTGTTTATTGATTATATACTTTTTCGTATGTTTTATAGTTAGAATATGAGTTTTACACATTGTTTTGGGCACTTTTGAATTAGAGATATGAGTTTTGACATTGTATTTTTAGTTAGGAGAGTATGGGAGGTGGGGAGAGTGTGGGTGTGGGGGAAGACCTTGTACATAGCAACATGACACACTCTCCTCAACTCTCTTTCTCTCCTCGCTTCTGACCCCTACAATGTCCTGGCGGAAATCAAAGGAATGCCATGGGGTCTGGGTCATTCTCCTCCTCTTCCTCACTTGGTGGGGAGTCAACTATGTCATGGGGAGGAGTAGGAGAGCGATACACATTGCGAGGCGAAGAGGTACGTCCGACACTGATGAACTACACAAGAAACTGGCTAGTCTGGTGGCCTAGTCCTCCACTTCCTCCCTCCTCCTGCGCTCTCTCCCCCCACTCCTCACCGCGGCTAGAATTGGGTATTACCAGGTATTGCCACTGTTGGGGAACATCATAAGGTATATCCCATACAAATTTGAACCCTCCAGCTATCATAGGACAAGAATAAATAAGCTCGAAAGTGGCGGTAAGATAAGTGGGTAAACTGGCTTTCCCCATCCGCCCGTAACCACCCGCGCGGCTGGACTAGGGTGTTTCCCAGTACCGCCACTGTTCGGCAACATCATAAGGTATATCCCATGCCATCCTCAAGCCTCTAGCTACTATAAGACATGAGTATATAAGGTCGAAAATGCTGATGCAAGTGCTGCGGCACTGGGGTTTAGCATTACATAACGCTGGGGTCCTGTGGGTTAAGACAGTTCTTCATATATTTCTGGCTGCCACCGTGTAATGACAACAACTGATTATGACAACAATGGTTGTTAGTACATTGATCGTTAATGGAAATGCACACACACACACACCCACACAGACACACACACACTATTATACCTTTAGTCTATTTTCTGAAATCAGTGTGAAATAGTTTCAGCATGTAACCAGAGTATAGACGCCAATCTCGTGTGAATATCCCATAAGGGGAGCTGGTTCGCTTCTATGGTCCTCCTTCTTCTTCATGTTTATCCCCATTATTTTTCAGATTTTATAACGATCGATCGGCCCATTAGTTTGGCGTTTTTAAGATATTTCACCTCAATTCTTCGTCAACATTAAGACTTTTCGGGACATTTAGGTGTCGATGTTTTTTTTCTGGCGAGCGATAGCGAGCCTGTAATTTAAGAGAAACCGGCCTTCGGCCTGGAAATGTTTCTATCGGAAAAACGAACATCATCTTTATTTGCATTGTAGTGGATCCAAACGTTTCGGCACATACACTACGCCATCATCAGTGGTGTAAAAGTAAAATAATCACTATCAATATATATTGCTACCTTATTGCTAATATATTAAAAACAATCATACACACAATAGAAAGGGAAGCGGATATAAATATATTTAATTGGGAATTATTTACTAAAGGTATGAATGAAATGACAATAGTAATGTAAGTTTTACATATTGATTACAAAACTACATAAGAGAGGAAGTGGGCAGCAGACAACATGTTATTTAATTGGCTCTTATTTACCTTTACATAAAGGGATTTTAGTGTTCTTATATATAAAGATAAATATGACCCAATTAAATATAATGTTGTCTGCTGCCCCCCTCTCTCTTGTGTAGTGTTGTAATCGATATGTAAAGCTTGCATTATTATTGTCATTTCATTCATTCTTTTGGTAAATAACTCGCAAATAAATATAAATATATCCGCTTCCCTTTCTAGTGTGCAAAGGATTGTGTTTTAAATATATTAGCAATAAAATAGAAATTTGTTTTAGAGTGATTATTCTACTTGCAAACCACCGATGATGGCGTAACTTATTTGCTGAAACGTTTGGATCCACTGCAATGTAAATAAATATGAGGTTCGCTACCTCGCTGGTTATTATTTTCCTACTTAAGGGGAGACTGACCGTTTGTTTGGTCTATTAATTCATTTATTCATATATTTTGTTTAGTTTCCTCACTAGACCTCCATCAAGCTTAGAAAAACACCCCCTAGACCGATAAATTTGTAAATTTGTAAATTTTTCAGTATAAAAATGTTCCGGCCGAAGGCCGGTTCCTCTTAAAATTGCAGGCTCGCTATCGCTCGCCAGGAAATAATCGACATCTACAGTAAATGGCACAAAAGGTCTTAAAATTGAAAACGAAATGGGGCTAAAGGTGTTAAAATCGCCAAACTAATGGGCCGAACGTCTTATAATCTATAACTATTGGGGCTAAATATTAGGGAGAAGGGGGTCCAGAAAAACGGTCTTCCTCCCCTTAACCTACAGTTCCCGAGGAACACACCTATATGTGACAAATTTGCAGTATCAAAATATTTAATAAACGCATACTCGGTTATGAAATGTGATATACCTAATAAATGATGATGCTGTAATGTAGTAGACATTTATGGTCAATGAATAGGTGACAGTGGACCTATGAATTCTTTCTCCTGTGTTCTGGTTTCATATTCCACTCCACTCTTCTCTCACTCTCTCTCTCTCTCTCTCTCTCTCATACGCACTAACACTAATAATTAATCACCCACTTTCATCAATTTTTCCGAGCTATCAAAGCTCACAATAAGCAGTGATATTACGGTAAATGTATCATCCGGCTCGGTGAACCGCAAACGTCGATGTGCCGTGACATAAATATGTATTATTGGTTAAGGAGGGATGGGCATACTTATTTCCTCATTTATCTTTTTATCGTTCTTTAGTTTCCTCCCTAGACCTTCATCAAGCTAAACACCCACCCCCCCCCCCCCCCCCCCCCCACCCACACCCCCCCCCCACCAACCCCACCCTCCCACCCCCAACCCCCCCCCCCCCCCCCCCACCCCACCCCCCCCCCCCACCCCACCCCCCCCCCCCCCCCCCACCCCCCCCCCACCCCCCCACCCCCCACCCCCCCCCACCCCAAAACCCCCCCCCCCCCCCCCCCCCCCCCCCCCCCCCCCCACCCCCCCCCCCCCCCACACCCCCCCCCCCCCCAAACACCCCCCCCCCCCCCCCCACAAGTCTCTCCTTCAAGACAAATTTGTAGTTTTTTCGATAGAAACATTTCCCGGCCGGTTTCTCTTAAATTACAGGCTCGCTGTCGCTCGCCAGAAAAAAACATCGACACCTAAATGCCCCGAAAAGTCTTAATGTTGACGAAGAATTGAGGTGAAATATCTTAAAAACGCCAAACTAATGGGCCGATCGATCGTTATAAAATCTGAAAAATAATGGGGATAAACATGAAGAAGAAGGAGGACCATAGAAGCGAACCAGCTCCCCTTATGGGATATTCACACGAGATTGGCGTCTATACTCTGGTTACATGCTGAAACTATTTCACACTGATTTCAGAAAATAGACTAAACGTATAATAGTGTGTGTGTGCATTTCCATTAACAATCAATGTACGTAACAACCATTGTTGTCATAATCAGTTGTTGTCGTTACACAGTGGCAGCCAGAAATATATGAAGAACTGTCTTAACCCACAATACCCCAGTGACGCACGTGAAGCGTCAGCAATATATGTAACGCTAAACCCCAGCGACGCAGCACCTGCGTCAGCAATTTCGACCTTATATACTCATGTCCTATAGTAGGTAGAGGCTTGAAGATGGCATGGGATATACCTTATGATGTTGCCAAACAGTGGCGGTACTTGGCAACCCCCTAGTCTAGCCGCGCGGGTGGGTACAGGCATATGGGGAAAGCCAGTTTACCCACTTAACTTAACCGCCACTTTCGAGCTTATTTATTCATGTCCTATGATAGCTAGAGGGTTCAAATTTGTATGGAATATACCTTATGATGTTGCCCAACAGTGGTAATATTTGGTAATACCCAAGTCTAGCCGCGGTGAGGAGTGGGGGGAGAAAGCACGGTGGAGGACTAGGCCACCAGACTCGCCAGTTGTCTTGTGTAGTTCATCAGTGTCGGACGTACCTCGTCGTCTCGCGATGTGTATCGCTCTCCTACTCCCCCCTATGACATAGGTGACTCCCCACCAAGTGAGGAAGAGGAGGAGGAGGATGACCCAGACCCCATGGCATTCCTCTAAATTCCGCCAGGACATCGTAGGGGTCAGAAGCGAGGAGAGAGAGAGAGACTTGAGGAGAGTGTGTCATGTTGTTATGTACAAGGTCTTCCCCCACACCCACACTCTCCCCACCTCCCATACTCTCCTCACTAAAAATACAATGTCAAAACTCATATTTCTAAGTCAAAAGTGCCCAAAACAATGTGCAAAACTCATATTCTAACTATAAACATGCGATAAAGTATAAAATCAATAAACAGAGTATGTGAGAGAGGCATCATAGGAGTAAAAGTGAGAGAGAGGATGAGCCAGCTGTGTATGTGCTTGCGTCGTGGACCAAGATGGCCGCCAGTCGCCATGGTAACTAGGACGCTTGCGGGGCTTGCTATTCGTGGGCAATTATAAAACTTATAACACAGCACTCATCACACTGTAACATCACTTACATTGACATTATGTGATACATCTTGCTAATAAATGAACTATGAAGGCACACATGATGCTCTGGTGGTGTAAATAACCGTCACTCGAAAACTGAACGCATCGTACATATGCCATGCTGCCGCGCTCAGTTGTGAAGCGCCGGGCGGGAAGCTTGAAGACCGCCCGGCATCAGCTGATGGTTGAAGCTGCCCCCCCCAAATGATCGAGGTGAGTGTTTTTTTGTATTATTCATCATTTCTCACCTATTTCAGCTATTTAAGAAAAGACAAAAAATTACCAAATCGGCCGGTCTCACAGCGTACTTTTATTATTAATTAGCTGGTGCTCAGTGGGTTAAGGACTTATTGACCCGTTTGATGCAAGTGTTATTGTTACATTTATACTTTTAGTACGACTGGTCAATTTTATAAGTTTTTTAGATCTAATTATCAATACATATTCAATTAAGGAGAGAAGTATCGAAATCAGAAGGTTATTATATCCTATTAGCCTACATTTTATACTCACTTTTGCCCAATACATTTTCTTCATGTTAAGTTGAACTGTATAATTGTAGCCAGACAAAGATATAAAGCAGGCTAAAGTACTTTGCGGATTAATAAGACTACCATTACAATAGAAAAATCACTAACATAGTTTTAGCGTGGTGACCTGGCTAAATATTATGTACAATATTTACGCACAATATTGAAATGGTACTGTATATAATCGTTTTGTATCTTTTTGCGGGGATCCAAAGTTGAGTAATATCTAAGTTTAGCCATTAGACCGTGGTATAGTTAATTCATATTAATATTAACTTATCTATTACGACGAGCGCTGTCTTCATTTACTTACATTGTCATACATAATCATTCATATGGTACTAAGGATATAATTTGAGGAATCATATGGTTAATTAAAGCATGTAATGCTCCTTCGAAGCTGAATATAGTTCCATAATTGTTAGGATAATTAGATATAAAGTACACTATCATTCTGAAGGGAGTAACACTGATATGGCAACAATATACATAGGGGACTCGGCTTATATGGGAGTAACTTGCTCCGGAAAGCGACACAGGCCGAGAGCCTTCTGCCTCTGAACCAAGTAGGCCTGCCTGATGTTGTCCACGTCTCTGCCAAGGAGTCTAGAGTGAGGGACCCAGCTGGTATGAGACATACTTGACCCGGAAAGTGACATTAGCCAGTGACCGTCGGACTTGGAGACCATTTACAGATGAACGTAGTGAGCTGCTCTAACCTTTGTTCACTCGGCCCACACTATGCAGGTGCTAGCTGCACAACAAAGGCATAATTATACCATCAGCTTCTATAGCCGTTTACAGCCAGAACAAGAGTGTATAATATTTGTATATGGAAGAGATAGAAAGAAAAAAAAACAGTTGAAAAAACACTGGATAACACTGGACTATAATTCGAGCCTTTTTGTTGTTTATATGTGCTATAAACTTATTCATTTTACTACAAAGGAAATCAGTATTGACATTTCGAATTAAAAGCACAGTATTTGAGCATGACTGTAGAGTACCTGTCGACATGGCAATATTGAATAGAGAGTGGTGGTTGTACCCTGCTCTCTCTATCTCTCGCTCTTAAACAAACCCACAAAAAATGTTCACAGAATCACACTTATTTTGCTATTAATCTTTAAGTCATAGTATTGTGTTTGTATTGTTGTCTAGCGAATATACTAACTTCATATATAGGTTCGGTGAGAGGAAAAATACATACATGATCTTTGATTTAAAGCTCCAGTCCAATCAATCCACTTATCAGTACTTGTTATTCACAATAGGATGTACGAGTATATTGCCACCCTAATTGGCTGCCAATCTATCAGTAAACTAATTATTTCTAATATAATACCGGATTCTGCAGCACCATGCCAAATATCCAATCACCCCTACAACATCACACCACCAGCTGATACAGCTTTCACACCTACCCTTCATCACGCGCCCTGACCAGAAACTTTGCCTAACTGTCACCTCTCCTGAATACTCCTGAGTACCAGAGAACCAAAGTTCTCCCGGGACACAACCACCACAGAGAACAGAGAAGAACAATCTCCCCCTTCAATCAAGCTGGAAGAAAATGGGAGTTTCCTCTATATGCCCCACCAGTGATCAAACCTTCACCAGACCTTTCCACAATAGAAGGATCCAAATACGACTCCATCATATGGGTCCCTACGGTCCATCAACCCAAGAAACCAGTTCAAAGCAAGAGGAACAGAAATAAGCTGGAGGTCAGGATACAGCGATAGCTCTTCAGCTCACCAGCTCCAGCATTTATCCAGGCTGCAGGGCATATATTTAGCCAATGGCACCCTATTTCTTTGCTTACCCAGGTGGAATAGCCTAATCAGTATCGCTCACCTAAGTTGCTGGAGCAGTATCGCTTACCCAGGTTAGTGCAACTGTGTTTCTAACCAAGCACACTGCACACTCGCTAGTCGAGGAGACGAATTGTATTTATACGTACATCAAAGTGGCTAATTTGCCAAGATCACCACCAGCCCAGCAGAAGATGTTCGAGAACCAGGCGTGGGCCACGACCATGGAGGATGATTTAAAGGAACGTCTGTCCTATATCATGTTCAAATAATATGTAATAGCACTGTCTATGGTTGTATTAAATTTAAATAGTGATAGATGTCTATATTAATAGGATAAATATTCCGAAATTATATTCCAAAAATGTGTTAGTGTTTACCATCATGTTGACACTTTTGCCAGATGCGTATGAACCACCATTATCATTATATAATAATGGATTTTACTCATTTGCATAATTTCAAATTCTGAGGGCATTAATATAATAACGAGGAAGATACTGAGGTGAGTGATGAAAGCCAGCCTCAAACTGAAGCCCACAAAGTATATTCTGGCTCAACGAGAGGTTCTATACTTGGGGCATATAGCCATCAGAAGAAGTATTGTCCTGGACTATAAGACAGCAGCCATTGCAGGAATGCCGCCACCCACCACTGTGAAGAAGGTGATATCCTTTTTGGGCATGGTGAGCTGTTATCGTTGATTTGTTAACGGTTACTTCACCAACACTGGCCCCCTTCACACCCTCACAAGAAAGAGTATACCTTCTTTTAAGGGTCAGGGGTATAGGAAACCATAGATAAGCTAAAGTGGATTGTGACAAACCCCCCTGGTGGTGGCCTTTCCAGACTTTTCAAAACCCTTCCGAGTCTACACTGATGCCAGCCTCACCGTACACATGCAGGTGAATGGATCCCAAGGGAATTTCATCTCGTGTGGCAGCTAGAGTCTCAAAGAAACTGAGAAGTTCTACCCTATTCACAAGCTAGAGCGCCTGGGACTCATCTTCGATCCATACATTGTAGGTACACAAGTAGAGTAATCACGGACCACCACTCTCTTAAATGGCTCCGACGCACCCAGTCTACAGAAGTCATGTTGGTTCAGTGGCACGAACTCCTGTAGTTCAACTACTTTGTTCTCCATTGACCCGGCATGCTCAACACCAATGAAGACAGCTTGTCCCGAGCCACACTGATGATGGACCTGCTGGTATAGTTACTATGTGAGGTGCAGCCGGATCCATAATGATGAGGATCAGCACTTGTCAGATGCTGCCAAGGGGCTCAGGCACCCTCATGACAGCTCGCCCACTTGCTGTCCAAGTTTTTCATGAGACCTCTCCCTGCCTATGATGGGTACCGCTACATAATTAACTTTGTTGATGTCTTCACCCATTTCCTGATAGCCGTCACTGTGAAAAACCACAATATCCTCTCCACCGCCAAAATCCTGCTGCGTCACGTCATCAATGCCTTCAGCATCCAATCTTTCATCCTCAGCGATCGTGTATGTGGATTATGTGAGCCGTACCATTTCAGGTACACGCTCTCCCATACCTTACCATACCACTTTGAAGGCAACGTCATCGGTGTGTGGTCTTACCGATCCCAGGAAAACATCCTCCGAGCTTCCATGATCGAAAGAATATGAGACTGGATCGATCTCATGCCCCCGGTCCAGTGGATCCTCAACCAGGCCACCCACACTGTATCTAGACACATACCACATGAGCTCTAGTTCGGTAGATTCATATCCTCATGACCCACTAGGTCTACCTCGTCTTCTTAAAATGCATGCAAGAGAGAAGCCACCATAACCCCATCACCGACGACATCCAGCAACTCATTCCCTACAGTGTCGGCGAACTGGTGGCCATACTCAACCACCTGCTGGCGGCAAAAGAAGATACTGGCCCTAAGGTATTTGCGCCCCTACACCATCACAGCCGTGCCAGACAACTTCCAGGTGATGGTGGAGGTGCCAGGATGTCCCCAGGATTTATCATGCAGGCCATATCAGACCATACTTCGCCCTCACCCATTCCCAGAGCGACCACCGCCCTCTCCAACATCTCACCCCTCCCACCACTCCGACTCGCCCCACCAGAACTCTGCAGAAACCTTTTCAACGACCTCTATTCCCCAGAGGTATTCAGTGTCCCAGCACACCCACCCTCTTCTCCACCCCGGCGCGCCCCCCCGCGATCTGACCAACCGAATTACCTTGCATACCCCGTGCCACCCATTTAGCTGCACCTCCTCCACCTGCCCCTGCCCCAGATACTGCCAAGTATGCCCGCCGCAACTTTGTCAGGAGAGGCTCAAGCTACCACTTTGTTCCTCCCCGGGTAGAGTTTCTCCTATTCCAGCTGGGCCCGTCACTCTACATTTCTTGGTATGGGCACGGACAACACCAGGCAACCCTGCATTGTATTAGAGGCGGACAGGTACAAAGGAGTACAAAGAAAATCAATCAACAACAGGTCTAGTGACACCCCTAGGCTGCTTGTCTTCCAAAACACAGAGGATCAAGTGTCCAAACAGTGGTTTAGAGTGGGTAAGTGAAAATTGGAATGTCTGTGGCAGGATTAGGATGTTAGTAGGGGACAGATGGGTTAGTAACAAAACGCTGTTATACATGATCTTTCGTATATCTGGGAAAAAAGAGAGTAACGTCTTAGTAATATGTATACGTAGTAATCGTTGATGAATCTGAGGGGGGGATAAAATATAGTTATCACTTACAAATGCAGTCAGTCGCGGGTTAGAGGCAAGATATTTGTCTACGCGAAGCATAAAAGAATCAACGGTGCTGCAGTCTATAACGTCTCGGGGAAGCCCATTCCAGAAGTTGACAACTCGATTGAAGAAGAAATTCTTAGATTCGTGGTAGTTAAAAGATTAACCAATAATTTTGCAACGGTTTTCCGGCGTGTAATTAGGTTGGTCGATAGTAAAGTACTTACTACTGTTCATATTGTCGATGCCTTTGATGATTTTGAACACTTGAATTAAGTTCTCTTAATCTGTGCTGGGTTAAAGGAAATCAAATAAATTCTCTAAGACACTCCTCGTATGGTTTGTTCTTTAGGCTAGGTATCATTTTGGTAACTCTACATTGAAATCGTTCTAGCTTGTCTATATCTTTTTGGTAGTAAGGGCACCAAGATTGAGCGCAGTATTCCAGAAGAGGGCGGAATAAGGAATTGTAAAGAGTTAGGATAACTTCTTTGGATTTATGCTCAAATTACCTGCCTATAAAGCCAATTATTTTGTTTGCCTTCTTAACAACTTCTGAACATTGTTGACTCAGTTTTAGGTTACTCGAGATTGTTACTCCAAAATCAGTTTCTATGTCTACACTCTTAAGCTGAGTGCCATTAATCAAATAGTTTGCTTTCTCATTTCGATTTTCGATATGTAGTACTTTACATTAACCGCATTGAAATTAATTTGCCAAATTTGGGCCAAACATGACAACTTATCTAGATTGTGTTGTATATCGTCAACTTGTTCTTTTGAGAGTACGCTATTTGCAATTTGTGTATCGTCAGCAAACTTTGAGATTGTACAGCTGAGACCATCATCTAAGTCGTTGATGTAAATTAGAAAGATAATACCGATCCCTGGTATACCCCAGTACTTACATTGGTCCATTTAGATGTCTTGCCGCATTTAACTACTCTTTGCTTTCTGTCACTGAGCCAATTTTCTATCCATTTCAACACACCGTCTTGTATTCCATGCGCTTTTAGTTTTACAGTAAACGATTGTAGGGAAATTTGTCAAAGGCCTTTTGAAAATCAAGGTATATAATATCCACATCTTTACTCTCATCATAGAGTCTGAGAATATCGTGGAAGAAGTCTAAGAGGTCTGTTAAGCAGGAACGTTTGTTACGAAAGCTGTGTTGAGTATCTTTATGTATGTTATTTTCCTCCAAGTGATTTACGAGTCTGTCTCTTATGAGTGTTTCTACCATTTTACATACAAATGAGGGTAAGCTAATGGGACGATAGTTACTGGGTAAGGATTTGCTGCCTTTTTTTAATATCGGTGTTACGTAGGCGAGCTTCCACTGATCTGGCATAGTTCCAGACTGCAAGTATTTATTGAATAGCAATGTCAGTTATTTGGAGAGCTCATCCCTAGCTTCCTTTAGAACTCTGGGTGAGAGTATATCAGGTCCAGGCGATTTATTCACCTTGAGTTCATCTAAACATTTCAAAACTTTTCTCTCTGTAATAGTGATATTGCTTAAAACATCAGAATTATCAATCTGAATCGGCGATACTGTAGGGATATTATTAACACCTTACGAGCGGCCTATGCGGTTTATTTATGTGTACCGCACAGCGGGGTGTTTTTAGCCAAAATAGGGCTGTTTACGTGATCATTTTCATGCCTAAATAAGACCCAGAACGTAAAACAAGTACCTATCCCTGAAAGGGCATAAACAGAGCTTTCGAATGACACCATAACGATCCTTGTATGATGGATAGTTTTCTTGCAATAACCGTGCAACGCGAGTGCAAAAAGCAGGTAATTCGGTACTTTCAGTACATAATTGAGTATGTAGCGAGTGAGAGAGGGAGGAGGGAGCTGAGATTTGTGTCAGTAGGTTCGCCGCGGTGGTCTGGAGCAGTCATACGCTCGCTAGTCTCCTGCCACCACTTGTCTCTCTCTCTCAGCCACATTACGTGCTGAAATTGCCACTCGAGTTATGTCGAGCGCCGCCACATAGTCCAGCTTTTTTTAACTCGACTTATGTTGCTCGCCGCTAATTAAGGGTTAAGGCCTTCTGTTGTAAAAACTGATGCAAAGAAGATATTGAGAGCGTTACTAATTTTTGCTTCATCTTTATTGTCGTTGTTGTTGTTGTTGTTGTTCGCTAAGCTGCCTGGCCGAACAGCCCTGAGTCCCTAAGGAAGGCCATCGCCACAGTCGGGCTTTCCAAAAGAGCTCTCAAGGAGTGTAGATTGCGTTGTTGGCGTAAGTGGTTGTGTGAAATTCAGTCTACTATGATGTGTTTAATGGAATGGGGTGCTGTGTTACAACCTGGGCAGGTGTCGACGACGGAGTCATCCAGTCTCTTCTGATAGCTCGGAAGGGCTGGATGGTGTCCGCATCTCAGCCTGGCCAGGTGGACTCTGTCCTCGCGAGGAAGGGAGCATTCAGAAGGATGGATTTCGGGAGGTCATGCCTGCAGCTGTGTGTTGTCTATGAGTGAGTGGATGGAACGGCGAGAGATATGAGTATGGATGTGCTTCTGGAAGCTGGTTTGGGGTGGGCAGGGAGGGAGAGAAGATAGTATTTGTGTGTGATGGCGTGTACTGGGTGTTGTTTTAATATTTCTTGGTATCTGTGGATGTGTTGCCATGTAGTGGAGTGGGTGGTGTTGGTTCGTGGAGGCTGCTGCCAGGAATTGAGTGCCTCTCATGTCCAGATAGTCTTTGACTTTGAGGACTTTGGTTTCTTGATGTAGGTGATCTATAGGTGTAGTAGCTGTGCAGCCTGTGATGATTTTTAGGGCTTTATTTTGAATAGTCTGTAAGGTCTTATGATGTGTTTCAGCTAGGTTAGAAGCCCAGGCCGGGCTTGCATATTCCATCACTGATTTTATGTATTGTTTGTAAACTGTGGAGGTGGTTTCTTTGTTGTGTCCACATTATGTGTGGGCAAGTGACCTAAGGGCATTAAACACTCAACGAGCGGCTAGGTTAATAACTTCTACTACCTGCCAAGCGCGCAGATTTACCCTAAACAAGCTTCATTCCATGCTCTTTTTCATGCATAAAGAAGAGCCAGAGCGTAATACAATTATGTATCCGTGAAAGGGCGTTAATTGAGCTTTCCAATGACACCTGAACCATCCTTCTACGACCACGGGTTGTCTTGCAACGATCGTGCAACACGAAGGAAAAAATCCCTAAAATATGGTAATATCCTTACATATTTCCCTGTCTAGCGAAGCAGTGGATGTGGATGAGTTTGGAGGTGGGACCAGTCGCGGTACGGGAGCCGTGCCGAATGGTCAGAGCCAACCCGCGCTCCTCCCACCGCTCGGACTCTCTCTCAGAGCCGATTATGTGCTCAACATCGTACTGGACTTAAGTCGGGTCCCGCTCTTTAGTCATTGGTTCTCTTGACCGCCTTAAGTCGGGCGCCGCCAAAGAGGGGTTAAGTCTGGGTGTCAGTTTCTTTTTCATGTTTGTGGTGTGCTGTTTGAATGTCATTTGAGTATCATATGTTACTCCTAGGATTTTGGGTGAGTGTGTGTGTGTTAGGGGTGTGTTGTTTATGGTGAATTGTGGGAAGTATGTGTGATCTCCTGTCCAGTTTGTGAGGAGGGTTGCAGTGGATTTGGCTCGGGCCAAATTAAGTCCGTTTGTAGGGCACCAGGCATGTAATGTGTTGAGATAGGGTTGAAGGAGACTTGTTGCTGTGGCAGGGTCTTGGTGTGTCCATGTGAGTATTATGTCGTCTGCGTAGGAGGCTATGTTTATTTGGGGTGTATTGGATATATTTATATCATGCATCTATCTATCTATCTATCTATTGCCTGACGCCGTGATCCCCGAAGGGGTGGCCATGAATGAACCGGCCCCATGCACCTCTGTCCCCAGTCAGTCGACGCCCCTCCCCCCAACCAGCACAGCCTTCGTTCATGTACTTCCTCACTCCATCCTTCCACCTCTCATTCGGTCTACCTCTCCCTCTCTGTCCCTCCACCTCGCTCTCGTACACCCTCTTAGTCATTCTCTCGCTTTCCATACGTTCCATAATGGCCGAACCATCTCAAGTTGTTCCTTTTCACACTTCCCAGCACATCTACCTCCACACCACACCTCCTTCTTACTTCCTCATTAGTCTGTCTAACCCTCCATGTAACTCTGCACGCACTCCTTAAGTAATTAATTTCCACTGCTCTCGCTCTTGGTCTGAGTCTCTCAACCAACGTCCATGCTTCGCCATGTAAGTCAGTGTCGGGATTACCACAGTGTCATGCAAGGACTTCTTCACTTCCACACTGACCACCCTATGTACAGATTAAAGAGTGCGGGTGACAGGACAGATCCTTGCGGGACTCCGTTTGGGAAATTTCTGATGCTAGATGACTGACCGGCAAAAGATACGTGTGCACATCTACCTGCTAGGAAGTTGGCCAGCCACCTTTTTGTGTTGTTGTGGATGTTTGTATTGTAGATTTTGTTTGTTTGGTTGTGGCGGGGGATGGCATCGAAGGCTTTACTAATGTCGAGTGTGGCAAGTTGTGATCTGTTTGGTAGTCTGGCTGAGTTGATGCCATCAAAAGCTCTTTGTGTAAGGTCTGTAAGAAGAGTGTTTGTGGAGTGCGGTGGCCTGAAGCCATGTTGTGTTGGAGCTAGGGGTAATTATGCATGTGTAATCTATGACTTTGGAGGGGGTGCAGAGGAGTGTGATACGGTGGTGTGAGGAGGGTAGCGTGGGATCTTTGTTGGGTTTGGGGAAAGTGATGATGATACCATGCTTCCAGATGTCTGGTATTGTGTTGTGTGAATAACTGTAGTTTGATATATTTGTGAGTGCTTGTATGCCTTGTCGTCCCAGGTGTCTGAGGTGTATGTTGCTTGCTCAGATCCTCCGTAAATCCTATGCAATATGAGGGTGAAGACCTGACCAGCATCATCACAAAGGGTGTGATGCCAGCCGAGGTGCAAAAAGATGTGTGCAACCAAGGTGACATTGGGCAACAGAAGTATGTCAAGTTTGTTGAGGAGCGCATCAACACAAATGAGGTCAGTGTCTAGGCCAGAATGAAGAAGGTTCAACTGAAGACGTGGAAAAGTGCAAGGAAGTCAGTGACACACAAACTGGCTGATCAGGTAGTAGAGCTCAAGGATGACAGGTCACTATTTGCCCGCATGTTGATTGTTGCTCGGTCACGCCCTGAGATCAACCTCAAGGTGAGCATTGGCCAGCATGAGTTCACGTCCCTCCCACGAGCTTTGTTCACAGTGAGTGGCGAACTCCTACCAAGCACAGACAAGAGCAAGCTGATGGCTATACTTGAGGAGCTACCAAACAAAACTGGTGGTGATCTGCAGCCAGAGGATGTCACCAATGACACTGCTCCATTGTCACCAAGGAAGGTGACTGTCATTGATGGTATGGCAGTTGTCCAGGCAATGGGTAAGCCCCCTTGGGTCAAGACATGTGCCCAATGGGCTGACCACTTCACAGCCACATTGGACAGCAAGTGCAGTGACTATGATGAGGTCCATCTAGTCTTTGACCGCTATGATCTTCCCACTTCACTGAAGGAGGCCACGAGAGAGAGACGCCAGGGTGGCAAGCCGGCTACTGCTTATCATGTCACAGACAACACACCAGTCAGTAAGATGTCAGCAAAGCAGTTCTTGTCCAGTACCACAACCAAAGATGAACTGACGGTTTATCTTGCAAAGAAAGCTCTCCACCACTTTGAGGGTAAGCCCAAGGTCTTCATCGTGACTTCACGGCAAGAGACCCTTTCGAACTCTATGGATGTTCAACATCTCTGCAGCTCCCAAGAAGAAGCTGACACAAGGCTTATCCTACACAGTCTGGATGCTGCTCGAAGAGGAGCAACAGAACTCTACATTCAGTCACCTGACACTGATGTGTTTGTCCTTGCAATCCACCGTTACCATCAGCTCTGCAGGAACACCTACTTCGTCACTGGTGTGGGGAACAAGAAGCGGGTAATCCCACTGGGACCAGTAGTGAATGCACTTGGCACTGCAAAGGCTGAAGCCTTACCAGGATTTCATGCCTTCTCTGGAGCCGACATAACAGGCCGATTTGCTGGCAAGGGGAAGCTGACCTGTTGGCAAGCTGGGAACCTGCGAGGAGCTGGGTGTTGACACTGAACGTGCCATTGAAACATTTGTTTGCCAGGTCTATGAGCCTGGTACCACTGTGGTGGATGTTGGTGATCTCAGGTGGAAGCTTTTCATCAAGAAACAACTAGAAGCTCAAAAGCTACCTCCGACACGAGGAGCCTTACATGAAGCCATTGCCCGAGCACATTACCAGGCCATGGTGTGGTACCAGGATGACATTCCCCACCCTCAGCTACCACTAGCAACACGCCATGGGTGGAAGGAAGAGGGGGATAGACTAGTGCCAGTCCCAACAAGGGATCCTCCAGCTCCAGCCACAGTTACTCACCTCATCAAATGTGGGTGCAAGAAGACCAGTTGCGGGTCCAACTGTTCCTGTAGGTCCCAGCGCCTCAACTGCTCCGAGATGTGTAGGTGTGCAGTAACGTCAGCCAGGCACTCTTGGGAATTGATGAGGATGGAGAAGGAGATCCTTCCATCTAACTATGAACACAAACACTAGCTGTACATTAATGTTCTATCCTCTTTTAAAGCTGACCAGAATCAGCCAGAATGGTGGATGGAGAGAATGAAGAAAAACATGTTTGAGCAATGACATTATCAGTGTTTGTACACTATAGAAGCAAAAAAAAGTTTGTTGAAAGGAGTGTTATTGTTTTATCAAAATGTAAACTTTCAGCAATAATATTGGGTGTTTGACTTGGATACAGTAGTGTTTATGTTGTTTTTTGGGGTAACTTAATCAAATTATTTAGCGCGATTTGGGCCATAATTTAAATTTGATAGAAACGTATAAGGAAATGGCCCAAAAAAATGGCGACATCATTTTTTTGCAAGTTAAATCCTTCCAGAAGACAGTCCAACCAGTGGCCAAAAATTAACATTTGAAACCAACGGGAAAACATTGCCCCCCCCCCACACTTTTATATGAAGGAGTAGAGTCTGTTGTTGTGATTGCAGCATGTGATTGTGTTGTGTTGCTGTTGGAAAGTGTGATGCTGTTTAGTGTTTTGTAGAGTTTTTTGGAGTTTGTTTTGTGATCAAATGTTTGTAGGAAGTTTTTCCAGGTAAGTGTCTGTTGTTCTTGTATGTTGTTGTTAATTTGGGTGTTAAGTGCTTGGATTTGTTGTGTGATGTCGTTTGTATGAGGTGCTGGGGAGTGTTTCGGTGTGTTGCGTTGTCTGATGAGGTTTTGAATTTCTGGTGAGAAGTGGGGTTGTGTCTTTTTCTGTAACCTCTCTGAATGTGTTTCTTGTCACCGTTTTGGATAGTTGTGTTGAGTGTGTGGACAGCATTGTTGATGTTAGTGATGGGTGTGCTGTTTAGGGTTTCAAAGTGTTGTTCAGTCTCATTTGTGAATGCTTCCCAGTTGGCTCTTTCATAATTGGTGTAAGTGTGTCTGTGGCTAGCTGGGGTGAGTCTGGTTTTGGTGGTGATAATGATCGGGAGGTGGTCGGAGCCTAAGGTTTTAACCACCTTCCAGGATGTTGTGGGGGCGAGTTCTGGGGAGCAAAAGGTGATATCTGGAGATGATGGGTCGTAGAGGGCTTGGTGGGGAGTATGGGTATGTTGATGGATGTCACTGAGGATGAAAAGGTTATCTGATTGGTGTTGTAGAACCAGTTTACCGGGAAGTGAATACTCTGCTAAAATGTCTCTGTCTTTTGTATTTAGCCAAGATTCTGTTATGCCAATTACGTCATAATTTTCTGTAAACATTAGTTCCTCTAAATCTGAAAATGTATTGCATATCCTAAGAGCGTTTGAATAGAAAACCTTAAAAGTTGTGATTTTAGAACTCACGGAACGGAACGCTCTTTAATAAAAATGTTTGGTTCTAGCCGGATATACATTTACGTTCATGGCTGTCCTCAGTTTCTGTTGTTTTTTGCTTGGAGCTGGATGATTTATGTCGCTGCTGTTGCTTCTTTTTGAATGGCATTTTTGATCCATGGCTGCAGACTGCTTTGTGTAGGAGACGAACCATGCGTACTGAACACACAGGGTTTAGATGAGTGCCTTCCTTGGTGAACAGAGTGGGCTGGTTATAGAAATTATCCCAGAGGTTGATGAATTCTCGCTACCAAGAATACACTTGAGACCTCTGGTGGATGCTTCTGAACTAGTGCCAGAGCTACGACTGTCGACATCAACAATACTTAACACCTAAGACATGCACAGTTTATCATGATTTCTTGTGATTATACTTTCTTTTATTATACAGTATACAACTACACTAAATCCTTATAAAGTATAGTAGTCATGAGAATGTCATTATGCAGCTGATAATGACTAGAAACATGATTATAAGCCGATTAATTATCATTACAAAAAGGCGCAAAAATGCTTGCTGACTTTGTATTGTAAATATACGTTAGATATGGGTATGGGTGACTTTAAAATATAATAAACAACAGTATGCATAGCCTATAATATGTGTCAGCTACAGACATTTTGACGGACCGCTCATAATAAAGAATTGTTGAAAGAGAGAGGGTGCAGAGATCCGCGATGTGTACAGTTTTCCATGATGCACCGCGGTAAACATTGCATTCAGCGCCTCTGTAGGTCACTTTTGGCATTTGTTGGTAGGGAGAATTCAACTTCTTCCTTCAGATACAAAAATTTTAGTCGGCTGTTTGTGCTGAAGGCCTTGTTGTAGAATTTGTCAGGTGCATCGATCTTGGGGAGAATGCCTGAGATGATGATATTCCTTGACTTGTTTTTGTAGTGCTGGATCATCTTGAGATATTTCTTCATCAGCTCTTCGCATCTGGTGTGCATGAAGTCATTTGAACCAGGTTTGTGTGTGTGTCGCTTCCCGGATTAGGTTATCCCCTTACCAGACTGGTCACCTATTTATCCTTGTAACATATCACTGTTAACCCATTCTAAATTATAGTGTGCTTTAAATCTTGTTCAGATGAAAAGAAATATAATTTTTAGTAAACTTGGGAATTCAAAAGATAATACATTTATTTATTTAATCATCTAACACCTCATATATATTCCTAGGGTGAATACATAAATACTAAGTTAAACGTTATTCTCATTCTTTCTTCTATTCAACTGCTAAACTCTGTAATTCTCTCCCAGAATCAGTCTTTCCCTCTTCCTATGACTTAAATTGCTTCAAACTCCGTGTTTCCAGGCATTTTGGCTCGAACGGCCCTTGAATTTGGCCCTCACTCTCTTATCAACTCTGGGGGAGGCACTCTCTACAAACAAATCTGCTTTTATTTATATATATATATATATTTCATATATACAGTATATATGCATATTTATTATATATATATATATATATATATATATATATATATATATATATATATTGTTTTTCGATGTCTATGAAGGAGACAAAAGGCCAAGCTGTCTTTAACAAGACAGTGTCTCCCACAAAGTTGAAAGATTGGTGATAGCTACTTTATTTTATTTTATTATGTAATGTTTTTATTAGTATTGGAAAGAAGTGTGGTGTGTTTGTATAGTGTAGTGAAATAAATAGGAGGAGGTGTATGAGAGCTAACTCGATAACATTCTGTGTAGGTGAGACACAAACAGAAACAGTGAGGGAAGACAGACACATTAAACAAGAGTTCCAGCAACTCCTTATGCGTATGAGGCCTCCCTTGGGTATTACCCTGTTCGATAGGTATCTACAATCTCCCCAATGAATAGTGTTGTTGATTGTTTTGCTCGCTGTCATTACTGATCTGTTTGTCAACGTTAGTGAAATAGCCTTTGATTGTTGACTATTTGACTACTAGGGTATCGAAGAGACTGCCCTTCCGTCTTATTCTGCCGGCAATAGAAAGAAAGAACGTCTGGGGACGAACAGAATGCGCTAACCATAGCAACTTGTCATCTTCGAATATAAACCCTTTCATGATCCGATACGCATTTTGTTTTTCCGGCCATTATTAAACGGTTTTATTCAGATTAGGAAAGGTATATGGGAGTCAGAGGGTTAATAATATAATTGAGATAGTTTTTATCCGTATAATTCCCACAGATCCTTCTTAAACTGCATAAAATCGTCTAATGATAGTCAGAATAAAATGTCAAAATGCGTCAAAATTTTCTAGAATATAGTTGACATATTGGCCATATTTGATATCGGAATTTGCTTAATAGATTTGTTAAAAGTAACGAAAACTAATAACACAAGCAAAGGTAGAGATGAATATATTGGAATATAAAAAAGGAAATATATTAAAACGTATCATTATATGGAGAAAACTAAAGACATACAGAGGCACTGGTAAGAACTGAAATATGGAAAAGAGAACACAATGAAGAACAAAAGTATCAAAGATTAAAACAATACAGAAACATGAGGTTAGATAAACGGAACAGAGAATGACTGGGAAAATAAAATTATGTATGGTAAGGTTTGAGAAAATAAATGATAGAGGGGTTTACAAGAAGAGACGATATTGTAAGACAAATATGTTCCAATATAAAACATGGAAATAGGGCTAAATTATAGGAAACAATAGAGTTACTATACAGTAGATATGAGAAGAAAAATATACAAAAGAGAAATGGAAGCAGGTAAGGCTAAAAGAGAAGAACAGGGTAATGTTATAGTACGAAAGACATTAGAACTGCCGGGAGAAAGAGTAGGAATATTTCCTGGACAATTAAGCTCAATATTCGTATTCTGTTCCAATATATCAAATTATGATTATCACTCGAAAGGGAAGGCCAACATTTATCTTTGACCTTTAGGTCCTGCCATTATAAATGTTGCCAAAATATGATTCGTATTAAACCAAATTTGACCCTACATTTTGACTATCATTATGCAATTGTATTGATCTTAGGATGATCCTGCATGACTCGAAATGTTAACTAAAATATAATTGCCCTTCAGATGCAGCGAGGCTCTGCCTATGCTTAGTAGGATCACTTGATGTTAGCTAACACAAAATATAAATGTCGCTATTAATATAAAGTTGATATATTAGTCAAAAAACGAACATAATTAAACAAGTAGTTATCAAGATGCTCTATAATCGTCAGATGGCTTACTATACAGATCCCAAGTCTTTCTATAGAGCTCTTTAATCTCTTTACCTCCTTTTTACTGTTTTCGGATTATTAATATATAGTATTCGTTTGCCGCGGCGGAAGAAACTATTACAGTTGAAAACTTAATTAAGATACTTGTAGTAATTTCATATCTCATATATTAAGCATAATTCTGAACAGGAAGTGAAAGAAACTGATAATATCGTACTAAAAGGATTTACTGACAAACGTATCCCTCTTAAAGCTCTCCTACATTATTCCCAATGATCTTCCAAAGGTCTAACTCCTTATCAAGCTCTCAAGATCTGCACTGACAAACCTCATGAGTAACTACAGTAGCAGATACACTTCTGTCTTAGGAAATCACATACAATTTCGCCCGGGACACATGTCTTTTATTTTCTTTATATATGAGGTATAGATAATATGTACACATTATGTACTGGTGTTTATTTATCTTTATAAAAAGAGACGAATTATAAAGAGTCTGAATTAAGTGCATGAGCCAACAGGGAAACAGGAAAGTGGAGAGCCTCTGTTTTACACTCCATTAGGTTGATTACCTCACCCAACAGCATCACAGATGTTAGAAGGCTCTGGGATATTTTAACGCTTTCAGTACGATGATACCATATCATCTTATATTATATCATTAACCCCTTTTGTACCGGCGACGTCTTTTTACTTTATTCTGGCTACTATTAGAAGATTTCATTCAGTTTAAAAAGGGTCTCCAGCAATTAACTGGTGTCGAACTATCTCAACCATTTTTACTACCACAGCTCCTTCTTTAACTGCATAAATCGTCTAAATATAGCTGTACGTCGCCGGTACAGGAGTTAAATGATATTATTCAGATTAGGTATAACTTGTGAAAGATAACAGAATTAAGACGGTTCAAGTCATATATTGTTAGTCATAATTACATTAAAATTATCCTATCGTACCGAAGGAGTTACAGCGGATCACAGGAACCATTTTTCCTACTTCTCCTTGATCGTCTTTATTCTGGTAACATTTGAGAACTTTAGCACTGACATGAGCTTACTATAAAAACAAGAGCGCAACATTCTAGAACTATCTTAATAGGTTTAACAAATCTGACAGTATGATTATATATATATAACAAATTTATATATATACCCGGTATATATACTGTATATATACAGGTATATATATATATATATATATATATATATATATATATATATATATATATATATATATATATGATTGTGATAGGTTATTGTAGTATATTCAATAATCAATGCAAATATGTTGCATTAACAAACATTATATTAGTTTATTTGTACATGTAATCGTGAAATTATTTTTAATATTAAGGTAATGGAATAATTTATAACACTACAAAAGTATTTGCTGGTGATGGGCTATGTCTTGGCCCTTGTCACTTGGTGGGAACTGCAAGGTTCAATCGCTTGCTGAACATCAATCTAAATGGATATAAATGCTTCAAGAAAATAACAAGAGCTCACGAACATTTGTCAGTAGGTGTACAACTGCCAAGCATTCCAGCATGCCCACCCTGAAATTACGTAATGATTGTCAGTGGGCGGTCCCTTAGTAGTTCACGTTGGGCTCACTAGAGGGCCGGGTATAAAAAGGGAAGTCTAGCCATTTTTTGATCAGAACTCATTAGGCAGAGCGACTTCTCATTTCCCTTGCTAACTATATATATTCTTCTGACTGATGTGAACTTTCTCTACTACCTTACATTCTTATCTCCTCTTTTCCCTACCCTTTTTAACTTCCATGGTCCCGTTGGTGCAGAGCTAGTCAGCCAACGTATTATCGCTGGAGTTCTCACAAGATACATGCCTATTAGATAGCCTATTTTGGAAGGGTTAACTTAGAATAGGATTGATTTATGTTTGTTGCACTTGTATATGCATTTCCCGGTGTGTTATTATTATTATTCCTGTTTTCTGCTAGTCTAGGTAATGCTAGACTGGGGTAAGGCTTTTCTGTGTTACGAGTTGTTGTCTGATGCAGTGGTTAAGCGATAAACCTGCATACTCGTTTCGGTTCAGTGAAGCCTAGGTTGTCTTCGCGGCTGACTGTGTTGAGTTAATAATTTACAGTGCGTGAGGGCAAGAGCCTAACCACCCTGTATTTTATTAACAGCTTGTTTTTACTTTGTCAAGGAGCCGGGAGAAAACCAGATACAAGGGATCTGGATTTCTCAAAGTGCACTTGTTAGTGTTAACGTAATACTTTAAACAGTTGTGAGGACTTCGCTAGGCTACGAGCCGTTTTTGCTCAGTCACTGCTACCTTTTGCCCACAGTACCCCAGCTAGACTTTACTCGATTAGTAGATACAGAATAGTATTGAAGCTTTCCTTATGTATGATATTGTTTATGCACTATTGATTTCATGTGTTGCACGCTTGGCTACTTTAGTGATTAGTGGCCCACGAGCACAATCCGAGTAGGCTATTGCCGTTGCATTTGCGGAGTACTTCTTTTTAATGTTTGCCATTTACTATTGCATATTCTCTTAATTATTCTTATGCCAATTTAAACCTTTAATAGTATTTAATTGCCAGTGTTTTGCTTATTGAATTACTGTTCAAAATCCGATACGTACTTCTTACGAGCATCCGAGAAGCATCTAACCTTTTTCAGAAGATTCCTTGCTCGATGCTTAAGGACTATTAATTAACGTAACGTAATAGTGCCGATCCGAAGTAGAGGGTGGAGGACTTCTTAAGTTCTTAGTCAAGGGTGGATTACTTCGGCTTCGGCCAACACTATTCTTTGGTGTTGTTGCTTTTTACTTCATTGTTTGATTGTTGACCGGACTAGATAATTCCTGTCTCTTTATTAGTCTGTTGTTGAACACTAGTACCGAGTTCTTGTATACCCCGTTATAGCAGATTGAACTCTGGAGGGTATTGGTGTTTTTTGTTCGGCTGGCAGTACTCAGGGGTTGGGATCGTGTGTTTCCGTTGTGGCAGCGAGCCGTATTCGAGTCCTGATAGAGAGCCCTTGTGTACCCGAGTGCCAGGTCGTAACAAATGGCGACCTTGCTTAGGATTTTGTGAACAGTATAAATTTTTGCAGAGTTGTACAACATTTGTTTGTTTGTATTTTAGCGTGCATATTGAAGAATATTTTGTTTTGTATGGCAATTAGTAAAGCATTTAAGAGACTCCAGTTAATTTAGTAATTAGTGCTTGCATAGGAAGTTTAACACCTTTGTCTCTAGAATTTTTTTGTGGACTTCAGTATGTCGTGCATTAGCACTGACGATGAGCGAGAGATACCATTTGAAGGTGTGCCGTTAGTAACCAGTGAGGAGGATGCTAGAGTTTTTGTGAGTAAGCGGTACCACGTGACGGAGGAGAGGCTGACTGGGGTGGATGTTTGTGGCTTGCACCTGATAGCCAAGGTTTTGGGCATTTCCAATGTAGTAGGGATGTCCAAGGGGGAGCTGATTTCCTGGGTGTTGCGTGGGCGACATGGGGTTTCGGAGGAGAGGGCGTTTGGGGGGGTTCCTCCCCAGATCCCCTCTCACTCGACTCCCACAGTGCCGTCCACTCAGTTACCGGAGGTTAGCACTCTCCCACAGAGGGATGAGAATTGGCAGATTGGAGTGCCCTCGGGTGGTGCACATGGTGGTTCCCCAGTTTTTGCCCCCCCTCCTTCAGTAGTGGCAGCTCCCTCTTCCTGCCTGTCTCCAGATATGGTATTTAGACGAGCTTGCTAAGATTGAGGCTAGGAAGCAGGAGAATGAGACTAGGAGGCATGAGATTGAGGTTAGGAGGCAAGAGGATGAGACCAGGAGGCATGAGGCTGAGCTTGGGTACGACTCAGAAATATTGTGCTAAATTATATTTAGATAAGACTCGTGCAGAGTCGACAGGGACTCGGATGGGCCGTGAGGGCCAAGTAAGAGAACAGTCCTTGGCCCAATTAGTCAAATTGGTGCCGGTATTTAGTGAAACTGAAGTCACAGAATTTTTTAATCGTTTTGAGAAGAAGTATAGGGAGCATAATTGGCCTGAAGAGAAGTGGGCAGCTCTAGTCTCCTCAAGACTTACGGGTAAGGGTCTGAAGGCTTATGATGCACTGCCTTTAGAGTCTTGCATTGACTACCCAGAATTGAAGAGAGCTGTCCTACGGGCATACGAGTTGCAACCGGAAACATATCGATTGAAGTTTCGGGGTGTTACAAAGAGTAGGGAGGCGACCTTTCTTGAACATGCCCGGGACTTAAAAGATGCACTTAAAAACTGGACACGTTCTGAGAAAGCTGAGACGGCGGAACAGTTGACTGAGCTGTTTCTGCTCGAGCAGTTTTATAAGTGTACTGGTGCAGAAATGACTTTAACTATTAAAGAAAAGAACCCAAAAACTCTACAGGAGGCAGCTGAGATGGCTGACCTCCGGCTATCACTAATTCGTGGGTGCGGGTTTGCCCAGCGTAGTGAGGCAGGTAACAAGGGGCGTGATGCCCCACCCCCCCGAGTTAGTGATATACCTTATGCAAACAAGTACAAGAGCCATGATACCAAGACTGACCACAAGACTAGCACCGTCCCATTTAAGAAGGGGCCGGGCCCTTCCCAGTACCAAGGGAAGCCCAAAGGGGAGTTGGAGTGTTATCATTGTCATAAAAAGGGGCACTTTGCAAGAGTCTGTCCTAGCAAACCACCTACAGCAGCTGTGTCTTTGGCCTGCAACATTGGTGTGTCTCCGAAGTCATCTGAGTTTGGCCGGGGTAGTTCGTCAGAGGCTGAGGCACAGCCAATGCAGAAGCACCTGGGAGGCTCGAACCCTGCTCAGGATGTTTTTTGCGACCATAGAGGGCGGGGTTGCGTGATGTGAGCGGGGCGCAAGCATGGAGTAGAGGTCTTGCGTGATACAGGTGCTTCCCAGACTCTGATGAAAAACTTGACTGGCTACCCTATAAACGCGGCTCGGGTGGTAGTGGTGCAGGGTATTAATGCAACTCGGTCATACCCGCTGGTGCGGTTGGAGTTGGAGGTGGATGGTGTGGCACGTGAATTGGATGTCGGGATTGTGGAGAAACTGCCAGTGGAGGGCGTCGACCTTCTTCTCGGCAACGACTTTGCAATGCCCGCTTCTGAGGTTCTACCCTTAGTCGTTGCTGAGAGGCCGGCCGACGTGAGTAGGGAAGAGCAAGAGTGGGTCGAGCGGTGCCAGACACAACCCATGGAGTGAGTTGTCACCCGAGCTCGGGCAGCTAAAGTGTCACAGCCTAGTCCTCCGTCTTCAGACCAGCGGAGGAACGATCAACAGGAGGAGGCTAAAGCTGGAGTTGGTTTTAAGAGTTTGTCTCGGCGGCTCTCCTGGGTAATTCAGTATTAGCACCATTACTTAATTCTGGAGTAGCCCCTGGGCCTGTCATCGAGTGACGAGGCTGGGCATGACGAGTCTCCACGACAGCAACGTTATGTACATCGAGAGAGACAGAGGGAGCAGCCCAGTATCGGGGAAGGTCGTGCATTGCTCCGGGAGCAGTTAGATCGCTTGGCACCCTCAGATATACGTCGGTTGCAACTAGAGGACCCTGAGCTCCAAACGTGTGCTAATGGAGCTGTAGAGCTCGACGAGGATGGCGATGCACAGCCAGGATTTTTTTTTTTTAGAAGGCATCCTCTATAGACGTTTTCAAGACCCTAAATGTAGTTGGCAAAAGGGGTCCGGAGTAGTGGACCAGTTGGTGGTGCCACGGGAGTGCAGGGATAGCCTACTGAGGTTGGCGCATGACATACCACTGGCAGGACATCAAGGGGTGCTTGAGCGGTGGCATGCTACACTTGAAAGCATGCTCAGGTGTTGTTGTGCTGACAGCGGTATGGGTTGGGATCTTGGATTGCCTTGTGTGCTGTTTGCTGCTCGGGAGGTACCTGGTGAGAGCCTGGGATTTGGTGCAGGCGAGCTGATTTTTGGACACCGTGTCGGGGGCCCCCTTAACATGCTGAAGGAGGTTTGGGAGGGGACTGTGCAGCCTTGTCCATTATTGGAGGATGTGCTTGAGGGCCGTGAGCGCATGCTTGGGAGTCTGGAGATGGCGGGTGGAAGTTTGACAGAGTCACGGGCTTTGATCAGGGACAGGTGTGATCGCAGGGTGAGGCTCCGGAAGTTCACTGTAGGACAAGAGGTATTGATTTTGTTGCCTTTGGTTGGTAACCCCCTCTCTGCGAAGTACACTGGACCTTGTGGAATTGTAGAAAAAATTTCAGACTTAGATTGCCTTGTTGCCACTCCAGACAGGAGGAAGGAGAACCAGTTGTGTCACGTCTATCTATCTATCTATTGCCTGACGCCGCGATCCCCGAAGGGGTGGCCACGAACGAACCGCCCCCATGTACCTCTGTCCCCAGTCAGTCGACGCCCCTCCCCCCAACCAGCACCGCCTTCGTTCATGTAGTTCCTCACTCCATCCTTCCACTTCATATTCAGTCTACCTCTCCCCCTCTGTCCCTCCACCTCGCTCTCGTACACCCTCTTAGTCATTCTCTCGCTTTCCATACGTTCCATATGGCCGAACCATCTCAAGTTGTTCCTTTTCACACTTCCAGCACATCTACCTCCACACCACACCTCCTTCTTACTTCCTCATTAGTCTGTCTATCCCTCCATGTAACTCCGCACGCACTCCTTAAGTAATTCATTTCCACTGCTCTCACTCTTGGTCTGAGTCTCTCAACCAACGTCCATGCTTCGCTTCCGTAAGTCAGTGTCGGGATTATCACACTGTCATGCAAGGACTTCTTCACTTCCATACTGACCACCCTATTTCTTGTTACTGCTTTTAGCGTTCCTACAACCCTCTTGCCCTGTTGTACCCTCTCCTGCACCTCTTCATCCATAGTCCCATCTTTACTCAACACACTGCCCAGATACTTAAAAGACACAGGGACACGTGAACCTTGTGTCACGTGAACCTTGTTAACCTCTGAAGTGCGCATGGGGGTAATTGGAAACGTCCCCCTGTGGTGACGTATTTGAGGTGTTTCCGTCACTAAAATATTCATTGTGCCATTAATAGCATTAATACTTAATCATATGCACCTATTATGGGTTGATTATAAAGGTATTAACCTGAAACAACAATAAAACGAGTGAAAACAGCGTTTGGATGGTCAAAATCGGAGATATAGCCCGCGAGTTATATGTATGGGTGAGGCAATCTGCTTTCCCGCCAATTTCCCCCAAGGCCACTGAGACACAGTCGATCGATACTCTCTCTCTCTCTCTCTTGCACTCGCTTGCCATCAGTGATGACAACACCCTGCTTGCAACTCGCTAATGTTAGCACGAAAATATACCTCAGAATAAGGGAATAACAGGGAAAATAGGTGATAACTGAAGGAGAGGAGGAAAGTGGGGAAGGAGGGGAGGTAGAGGACTGAGATTTTGCATGGCCCAGGGGCCAAAACAAAATAAAAAAATAAAAAAATAAAAATATGTTTTTTTTTTTTTTTCGATGTCAAAAGTTGATTTTTTTTTCTCACTCACTCATAAGAGTCTCCCCGCAGTTCGCCGGGGGAACTCTTAAGAGTCTCCCCGCAGTTCCCGGGTTAAAGAGTATGTGAGGCGCCCCTCTGAGCCTCTCACTGTCCCTGTGTTGGCTTGTTGCGGCCGTGGTGGAGAAGGAGAGGGGGACAGTCAAGCTTCAGAGGAGGATAGCTGGGATCAACATGTTTCAGTGGGCGGGGAACTCGAGCCTTAGGGCTGACGAGGCTATAGCTCATTTGCCTGAGCCGCAGTTTGATGCTATCCGTCAGTTGTTCGGTTCATACCCCACTGTATTAGCTGAACACCCAGGCCTCACTACTCAGGCTATGCATGATGTTGACGTGGGGGACCATCTACCCTTTAAGTCAATCCCGTACCGTGTGCCCCCCATAAAACTACCAGCTCTGAGGGATGAGTTGGAGTATATGCTCGGTAGAGGGTTGATAGAGAAAGGCACAGTTAAGTGGACTTCCCCCGTAACACTGCAGCCTAAGCCAGATGGCAAGGTACGCTTTTGTATTGATTTTCGTAGGTTAAACGGTTTGACTCAAAACTAACCCATATCCTCTTCCTCGGGTTGATGATAGTGTTGACAAAATTGGTAATGCTCGTTTTTTGTCTAAAGTAGATTTAGTAAAAGGTTACTGGCAAGTACCATTGTCCGAGCGTGCTAAAGAGGTATGTGGTTTTGTTGTGGACGGGAGTACCTACCGGTGCAATGTTATGCCTTACGGACTTAAGAATGCACCAGCAACGTTTCAGAACCTGATGAATGAAATTGTAAAGGACATTCCAAATTGCACCGTATATTTGGACGATGTAATCATTTATGATGACGACTTTGAGAGCCATTGTGAGCACCTTGAGACCTTGTTCCGGAAACTTAGTGAAGCAGGTCTGGTAGTAAATTTGGCAAAGTGTGACTTCGTAAAAGCCACTGTGCAGTACCTTGGGTTTGTAGTGGGAAGGGGACAGGTGTGCCCGCCTCAGAACAAGGTACAGGCTATCAATAAATTTCCTCACCCAACAACCAAGAAGCAGATTATGAGATTCTTGGGTATGATAGGCTACTACAGACGCTTCATAAAAGGTTACTCAACGGTGTTGGCACCTCTCACAGATTTGTTATCTAAAGACAAAAAGTTTTTGTGGGCACCTGAGTGTGAAAAGGCTTTCACTTTGTGAAACATTTGCTATGTACTCAACCAATACTCAGGGCCCCAGACTTTAACAGGCCTTTTCAGCTGGCAACAGATGCTAGTGGTGTAGGGGCTGGTGCCGTCTTGCTACAGACAGACAATGAAGGTGTGGAACACCCAGTAAGTTTCTTTTTTAAGAAGTTCAATGCTGCACAAAAGAACTATTCTACAATAGAAAAGGAATTACTGGCGATTGTGCTGTCGCTCAGGCACTTCGAGGTGTATGTTCCAGCCTATGGCCCAGTCGTGGTTATCTACACTGATCATCACCCTTTGAGATTTCTGAATCAATTTCACAATCGCAATATGAGACTGACCAGGTGGTCTTTGATGTTGCAGGAGTATAACCTGGACATCCGTCATATTGCTGGATGTGACAATGTGATCACGGATTGTTTATCAGGGGTGGATGATCAGTCGTAGGCTATCACAGGTGTGTGGAGGAAAATAGGCTGCCCTTATAGTGCAGCCGGGAAAAATATATTAAAATATAAAAATCATATAAAAACTCTTTCTTTTGATATAGATAATCGTATAAGTTTGTCATAGCCTATAGAGTTTGAGTAGTCCACGAACTATCAAACGGCTGAGCTGCTGTAAGCTCGCTCTGGGAGCATGATATTGTGTCTTTTTGCTATTGTTGGGAGGAGTTATAAAATGTGAATTTTTTTTTAATAATAAGATGTGTTTTGGTGATAAACTCAGCTTTGTTTTAGTGCCATGCGGTCGCTGGGTGTGAGGGGCTTGATGGGGTTCTGTGTTTGTCAGATTTTAGCTCAGGGTTGAGCAAGTAAAATCTTGGGGGAGGTGTGACGCATGTCCAGTGTGAGCATGCTGTACAGAACGCCTAGTCATGCCCCACTCTCGCTAGGATCGTCAGGGCAGGAACTTTGGCTGTAGTCTATGTAGAGTTTCCTAACTTAGTTCATGTGAGCCGTTGTACTATAAGTAATATGAATATGTATTTTGTTTTCATCTGAGTCAACGAGTTCTATTTTATATCATTAGTTATAAGTATTGTGTGTAAAACTTATTTGTAATGATGGGAGAAGCGGCAGCCACAGTTGGGGGTCAGTGGGTGCGCCATGCGGGAGGTGGGCCTAACTCACTAGCACTCCCCCCCTTCCCCTCAGTGCTAGGAAAGCCTTTGTCTATCCCAGAGGAGAGAGAGAAATTACGTAATGATTGTCAGTGGGCGGTCCCTTAGTAGTTCACGTTGGGCTCACTAGAGGGCCGGGTATAAAAAGGGAAGTCTAGCCATTTTTTCATCAGAACTCATTAGGCAGAGCGACTTCTCATTTCCCTTGCTAACTATATATATTCTTCTGACTGATGGGAACTTTCTCTACTACCTTACATTCTTATCTCCTCTTTTCCCTACCCTTTATAACTTCCATGGTCCCGTTGGTGCAGAGCTAGTCAGCCAACGTATTATCGCTTGAGTTCTCACGAGATACATGCCTATTAGATAGCCTATTTTGGAAGGGTTAACTTAGAATAGGATTGATATATGTTTGTTGCACTTGTATATGCATTTCCCTGTGTGTTATTTTTATTATTCCTGTTTTCTGCTAGTCTAGGTAATGCTAGACTGGGGTAAGGCTTTTCTGTGTTACGAGTTGTTGTCTGATGCAGTGGTTAAGCGATAAACCTGCATACTCGTTTCGGTTCAGTGAAGCCTAGGTTGTCTTCGCGTCTGACTGTGTTGAGTTAATAATTTACAGTGCGTGAGGGCAAGAGCCTAACCACCCTGTATTTTATTAACAGCTTGTTTTTACTTTGTCAAGGAGTCGGGAGAAAACCAGATACAAGGGATCTGGATTTCTCAAAGTGCACTTGTTAGTGTTAACGTAATACTTTAAACAGTTGTGAGGACTTCGCTAGGCTACGAGCCGTTTTTGCTCAGTCACTGCTACCTTTTGCCCACAGTACCCCAGCTAGACTTTACTCGATTAGTAGATACAGAATAGTATTGAAGCTTTCCTTATGTATGATATTGTTTATGCACTATTGATTTCATGTGTTGCACGCTTGGCTACTTTAGTGATTAGTGGCCCACGAGCACAATCCGAGTAGGCTATTGCCGTTGCATTTGCGGAGTACTTCTTTTTAATGTTTGCCATTTACTATTGCATATTCTCTTAATTATTCTTATGCCAATTTAAACCTTTAATAGTATTTAATTGCCAGTGTTTTGCTTATTGAATTACTGTTCAAAATCCGATACGTACTTCTTACGAGCATCCGAGAAGCATCTAACTTTTTCAGAAGATTCCTTGCTCGATGCTTAAGGAATATTAATTAACGTAACGTAATAGTGCCGATCCGAAGTAGAGGGTGGAGGACTTCTTAAGTTCTTAGTCAAGGGTGGATTACTTCGGCTTCGGCCAACACTATTCTTTGGTGTTGTTGCTTTTTACTTCATTGTTTGATTGTTGACCAGACTAGATAATTCCTGTCTCTTTATTAGTCTGTTGTTGAACACTAGTACCGAGTTCTTGTATACCCCGTTATAGCAGATTGAACTCTGGAGGGTATTGGTGTTTTTTGTTCGGCTGGCAGTACTCAGGGGTTGGGATCGTGTGTTTCCGTTGTGGCAGCGAGCCGTATTCGAGTCCTGATTGAGAGCCCTTGTGTACCCGAGTGCCAGGTCGTAACACCTGGTGCCCTTATTACCAAAAAGATATAAACAAGCTAGAACGAGTTCAACATAGTTACCAAAATGATACCTAGCCTAAAGAACAAACCATACGAAGAGCGTCTTAGAGAATTAAATATATTCCTTTAACCCAGCGCAGATTAAGAGGTGACTTAATTCAAGTGTTCAAAATCATCAAAGGCATCGACAATATGAACTGTAGTAAGTACTTCACTATCGACCAATCTAATTACACGCGGGGAAACGGTTGCAAAATTATTGGTAAATCTTTTAACTCACACGAATCTAAGAATTTCTTCTTCAATCGAGTTGTCAACTTGTGGAATGGGCTTCCCCGAAACGTTATAGACTGCATCACCGTTAATTCATTTAAACTCCGCGTAGACAAATATCTCGCATCAAACCCGCGACTGACTGCGTTTGTAAATGAATAACTTTATTTTATCCCCCCCTCAGTTACTAACCCATCTGTCCCCTACTAACTTCCTAATCCTGCCACGGACATTAGTTCCAGGGCAGTAATTCCCTTTCCAATGTTCCCTTACCCACTCTAAACCACTGTTTGAACACTTGATCCTCAGTGTTTTGGAGGACAAGTAACATAAAAGGGTCACTAGATCTGTTGTTGCTTGATTTCCTTTGTACTCCTTTGTACTTTGTACTCCTGGAGCTTACCACTTATTTCCATCGCTCCCCCAACCCCTGAGGTCATCTGTAGTAAAAACTGATGCAAAGAAGGAATTGAGGACATTACTCATTTGTACTCATTTGTTAGGTTAGGTTAGGTTATTTTAGGTTAGGTTAGGTTAGGGTAAGGTTAGTTTAGGTTTGGTTTGGTTTGGTTAGGTTAGATAGATGAATAGAGGGGGAATTCTTCAGTACCCCTTTAGGGTGGAGGGGGGACATTAACGGGGCGAACTCGCGGCGGGGCTACTTCTCAAAGCGGGGCGAGCTCGTTTCGGGACGAATTCTCCAGTATTCCTCACAGTGCACTCGGTTTATGGTTACGCATATAGTTATTAATGATTATAATAGGGTGACAGTCTTTTATCTAACTTATACATTTTACTGCACCTAATATATAGTTACCCATACATAGACTTAATCATGAGATATTTAACGTTAACATAGTTATATCGGCCTTTAACCCCCCCCCCCCCCCCCCACACACACACACTCACACACATACAGCTGCCACGTGGAATTATGATATAATTATGGTCTCTTCAGGCCTAGCATGGTTGCTAAGTTTCAGTATATCTTAAATAGTTCCTACGCATGTTTTTCTCTTCCAGAAGCCAATAGGTATAAGTCATAACATGATTGGTTGTTAAAATATCAGTGGATATATCTTTTTCATGCGCTACCCTGGCAACCTGTAACACACTGAGTTAGTTGCGAAAGATAATAATTTTAGAAAGTGCGGTCCCTGTGACTCTCCTGCCAAACCACTATTCCTACAGAGAGAGAGAGAGAGAGAGAGAGAGATGGCTAGAGCCATAACATAATTATACTGATATGCGCGTGCATGCAGTGAAACATTAGTGTTTATCGAAACACAAGTGTGTGTGTGTGTGTCTTTGAAAGATCATATTAGCATTGTTGATTAAAAAGTTTGCCAGAGGTTAGGTTTGCTCAATTGTCTGTTACCCCCTTATCCCCGTACAGCCTCTTTTCCGTACAGGGACACTGTTGTAATCGTATCAGGTATTGTTCGCATATGAAAAATGCCTCTGAAAGTGTGCAGTCAAAGGCATGTAATCTCTACTCTTCTCCACCATATTGTCTACAATATCTCCACATTGTGAAAACTGAATGTATATTACTGTTATGCCATTATTATAATCAGTGTTCTTCACAGCTGTCCCAGCGTATACCTCTCACTCTGCAGGGACAGAGGGCCACCGCTTCGTAACTCATTCCCACTTTCTGGTCACCATTCAAAGCCAACAGTTAACTTAAATTTCCCCTTAATTTTTCAGCTCAACAAGTAAGTATGGAATTCACTCCGTAAATGTGTCTATCCCTCACCCTATGACTTTGTTTCAAGCTTTGCGTGTCCTGCAGTTACATTCCAGTGCACCTTGAATATTGTTCTGTACTAAGCATTCTGTTCTGACCGGGTAAGGGGGACAATAGGACGTCAAATTGTTTATGAGTAGTTTGCTCTTGTCTCTTTCATACACAGAGAAACAATTTATTAGGTAAAGGGAAGTAGAACATCAAACCTTTGATTGTCATATCGAGGAATTGGGTTGCTGTAATGGGAATTTGCATTACATAGGTGAAGTGCTCTGCGGGTCATTTTTTCATATGTTTAGATGAATATATAGAGTAAACATTACCGAATACTAATTATTTTGATTAATAAATACTCTATCCACAGATATTAGAGTCAAGCTTTCGTGTATAAGAGGTCTTCAATGTATTCCATTTAGTTCGTCTCTCCCTTTCCTTCTCGCTCTCTCTCTCTGAACGGTTTAATTATATTGCATTGAATCCAAATGTATATGTTAATAACAAACACCTTTATCATACATATCAACATTGGGAAATGCAAACCACTAAAACTTCTCTGGGGCTACTTTGAAAGTATATAGCGTTTTCCAATGACATTTTAGTAGGACCTATTTTTCTTATAAGTTACAACGACTTTGAAGTGTGTAGCACTTATTTCCGAGCAAATAATTTATTTGTTTCTATTTAAGTGGGTTACCAGTGCTAAAGTATGATATTTTTGTACTGTATTTTAGTCATATATATATGTTTTCTTCTCCAAACCTCCTTCTCAAACACATAATACACATCTGGAGAATATCATAATTATATCAATATATATTGCACTGCTTTTATTGCTGAATGACCTATTTTCTCTAACAGTGTAGGATTCTTTGTAAGCGATAGTTATGAAAGCTGTTATTTTGGTATGGGAATTTCACTAATGACGACTAGATGGATATGGATATGCAATACATTATGTTATTTTAAGTAACAACACAATGCTACACATAATGCTATTTGAAGAAAAGGCATGAGACAGAGAGGTATGAGGAGCCCCAAAACAAATGCCGCAAATCGACAATACGGGCCAGCCAGGGACCTCAACCAAAATTAAGAGACTAACATTAACCCAAAGAAGAGCAAATGAACATCAGCAAAGGAAAAGACTAATCTATAATGTGGATAGATATAGATAGATAGATAAATAGATAAATAGATAGTGTGAGCGAATGAGTGAGTAAGAGCTGTCTTACTAAATAGATAATGAATCTAGCAATCCCTACAAATTGGTTTGTAAACAATAATTACACATAAACATATATTTCTTAAAGGCAGATTTCACTAGCAAAAACTATTTACATCTTAATTAATATCAAGAGATAAAACAGTATCCATAACACTGGTGAAATAATTCACGTAGCCCCCTACATACTTCCAACTTTCCCTACACAATAACCCCCCCCCCCCCCCCCCCCATCTCCGTGTAGCCCACCCCTCTCCTTCCCAGCAACTCTAATGACGCCATCTATGGGACATAATATGCAACAGATTCAGGGTGGGGGGAAGTGAGCGCTCTCAGTAATACCAGAGCGAAAGACCCAGCGAAATTGCCATTAGGTGGCCCAGTCGGGAAGGTGACCGACTGTACACTCAAGGAAAAACAATCTTTACTCTGGTGAGCTGTATAGTTATTATCTTGTGTACAAAGTACAAAGGAGTACAAAGGAAATCAAGCAACAACAGATCTAGTGACCCTTCTAGGTTGCTTGTCCTCCAAAACACTGAGGATCAAGTGTCCAAACAGTGGTTTAGAGTGGGTAAGGGAACATTGGAAAGGGAATTACTGCCCTGGAACTAATGTCCGTGGCAGGATTAGGAAGTTAGTAGGGGACAGATGGGTTAGTAACTGAGGGGGGGATAAAATAAAGTTATTCATTTACAAACGCAGTCAGTCGCGGGTTTGAAGCGAGATATTTGTCTAGGCGGAGTTTAAATGAATCAACGGTGATGCAGTCTATAACGTTTCGGGGAAGCCCATTCCACAAGTTGACAACTCGATTGAAGAAGAAATTCTTAGATTCGTGTGAGTTAAAAGATTTACCAATAATTTTGCAACCGTTTCCCCGTGTGTAATTAGATTGGTCGATAGTGAAGTACTTACTACAGTTCATATTGTCGATGCCTTTGATGATTTTGAACACTTGAATTAAGTCACCTCTTAATCTGCGCTGGGTTAAAGGAAATAGATTTAATTCTCTAAGACGCTCTTCGTATGGTTTGTTCTTTAGGCTAGGTATCATTTTGGTAACTCTACGTTGAACTCGTTCTAGCTTGTTTATATCTTTTTGGTAATAAGGGCACCAGGATTGAACGCAGTATTCCAGAAGAGGGCGGACTAAGGAATTGTAAAGGGTTAGGATAACTTCTTTGGATTTATGCTCAAATTACCTGCCTATAAAGCCAATTATTTTGTTTGCCTTCTTAACAACTTCTGAACATTGTTGACTCGGTTTTAGGTTACTCGATATTGTTACTCCCAGATCGGTTTCTCTGTTTACATTCTTAAGCTGAGTGCCATTCATCGAATAGTTTGCTTTCTCATTTAGGTATCCGATATGTAGTACTTTACATTTATCCGCATTGAAAACTCATTTGCCAAATTTGGGCCCAACATGACAATTTATCTAGATTGTGTTGCGTATCGTCAACTTGTTCTTTTGAGAGTACGCTATTTGCAATTTTTGTATCGTCAGCAAATTTTGAGATTGTACAGGTGAGGCCCTCATCTATGTCGTTGATGTAAATTAGAAAGAGAATTGGTCCTAGTATCGATCCCTGGGGTACCCCGCTACTTACATTGGTCCATTTAGATGCCTTACCGTTTATGACTACTCTTTGCTTTCTGTCGCTGAGCCAATTTTCTATCCATTTCAACACACCGTCTTGTATTCCATGCGCTTTTAGTTTTAGCAGTAAACGTTTGTGGGGAACTTTGTCAAAGGCCTTTTGAAAATCAAGGTATATAATATCTACAGCTTTACTCTCATCGTAGAGGTTGAGGATATCGTGGAAGAAGTCTAAGAGGTTTGTTAAACAGGAACGTTTTTTACGAAAGCCGTGTTGAGTATCTTAAGTATGTTATTTTCCTCTAAGTGATTTACGAGTCTGTCTCGTATGACCGTTTCTAGCATTTTACATACAACTGAGGTTAAGCTAATTGGACGATAGTTACTGGGTAGGGATTTGCTGCCTTTTTTGAATATCGGTGTTACGTTGGCTAGCTTCCACTGATCAGGCATAGTTCCAGACTGCAAGGATTTATTGAATAGTAATGTCAGTGGTTTGGAGAGCTCATCCTTAGCTTCCTTCAGAACTCTAGGCGAGATTGTATCAGGTCCAGGCGTTTTATTTACCTTGAGTTTATCTAAAACAATTCAATACTTCTCTCTCTGTAACGGTGATATTGCTTAGAACATCTGAATTATCAATCTGAATCGGCGATGGTGTAGGGATATCACTGAGGTCTTCTGTTGTAAAAACTGATGCAAAGAAGGTATTGAGGGCATTACTCATTTGTACTTCGTCTTTGGTGTATTCTCCATTTTCATCGACTAACGGTCCAACAGTTGAAGTGACTACTTTTTTCTTTCTGATATAACTATAGAATTCTTTCGGGTTTGTTTTACTTTGATTCGCAATATGTAACTCTAAGGTCTTTTTACTTTGCTTAATTAACTTTTTGGCTTTGCGTCGTAGCTCTACAAATTTCACCCGTTCTTCGTCATTTTGTGAGGATTTTAATCTATCATTAGCAAATTTTTTAGCAAGCAGGCAGTTTGAAATATCTTTATTCCACCATTTGGGCTTATTATTATGGCCTGGACGCCGTATTTTCGATGGTATGCAGTCTTGCACTGCTTTTAGGTAAGTGGTTTCGAATAACTTCCAAGATGTATTTATGTCATTATTGTTAATTAAAAAGCTCCAGTCAGTTTCTTTAAACATAGCTCTAAGTTTATGGAAGTTTGCTTTCTTGAAATTAGGGACTTTCTCGATGCTACTATTTGGTTCGTTACTAGTAAACTTTAAAGTGAAAGTTATCGTACGATGGTCGCTGTTACTGAATTCATCACCAACATTCAAATTCTCTATTAATTCTTCTTTTGTTGCAAGTACAATGTCAAGAACGTTATTACCATGGGTCGGCGTTCGAACAAATTGATAAAGCGAACTCTCTTGCAAGTTCGTATACAAGTCATGTCCGGAGTGTGAAGTAAGAGTATCGCCCCACTTGGTCACAGGTAAATTAAAGTCGCCAAAAATTACGGTATCTTGTGAGTTACTTACATCTGCAATTTGTTCATAAATTTCTCGGTCAGTTTGCACTGATTGAGCTGGAGGTCTGTATATTAATGCAAGTATTATTTTTGTACCTTTATTATTCTTTATTAGCACAAAAGATGCGTCGACGTTCACAATTTGAGGTTTTGACAAGAGGGTAGGGTTAAGACTTTCTTTGATATAAAGTAAAACGCCACCTCCATTTCGATTTATTCGGCTTTTCTCAAACATTACATAACCGGGAAGTGAATACTCTGCTAAAAAGTCTCTATCTTCTGTATTGAGCCAAGATTCTGTTATGCCAATCACATCATAATTTTCTGTAAACACTAGCTCCTCTAAATCTGAAAATTTATTGCGTATGCTACGAGCGTTTGCATAGAAAACCTTTAAATTTGTTATTTTAGAACTCACGGAACTCTCTTTAATAATATTTTTGGTTCTTGTCGGATCTACATTTATGTTCATGGCTGTCCTCGGTCCTCGCTGTCTTCGGTCCTTATTGCTGGTGGTCCTCGGTTGCCTCTGTTTTTTTCTTGGCGTTGGATGATTTATGTCACTGCTGCTTCTTCTCTGATGGCGTTTTTTGATCCATGGCTGCGGACTGCTTCGTGTAGGAGACGACCCATGCGTGCTGAACCCACAAGGTTTAGATGAGTGCCATCCTTGCGGAACAGAGTAGGCTGGTTGTAGAAGTTGTCCCAGAGGTTGATGAATTCAACTTCTTCCCTCAGACACAAATATTTTAGTCGGCTATTTGTGACTGTACACTCCAGGAAAAACAATCTTTACTCTGGTGAGCTGTATAGTTATTATCTTGTGTGAACGGCATGACTCGGGTGGAACATACGGCTGTGAGGTATTATCACAAGATTTCGACCCTCTTCCAAAAATTTAGAGCTTTAGTGTAAAAAAAAAAAAATCGAGAATACCTTCAAGATTACTATTTTATCTAAAATCTACTTACTATAATGTTACACACAATCGTGACCAAGCTATCAAAAGGTTAGCTTGAAACTTATTCGTTTACTTGTCATTCTATAATCTTATATAGCTATACCATAAATCAAATTAATTTTGTAAAATGTATGTCTATCACGAACATTATTGCCACTTTGATTATTCTACAAGGTAAGTGGGGCTATGTGGAAGACGAGAGAGAGAGATAAAAGGAATATTAGTTCAGGTGTATTGCATGCACCTTTGCACATATTCGTTATTGGGATATGAATATTTCACTAACATCGTGTTACTGTTGCATGTGCCGTTAGTCAGAGAGCGAGAGAGTCAGATAGCATTTTTAACTTCAGCATGTTATGATTATTATACTCGTTCTACATGATTCATATCTTGCATATACGACCTATTGATACTAGTACTTTATCAGACAACTTTCATCAGCATTTCGAACTTCGGGGGGTCAGTTTATATTGGCAAGGTAAAATAGATCACACCTAATGTAATAAGTAAAACAAAATGTATAATAGTTTAAAATGCACATGCTGCCAGACTGGAGTTACCAGCAAAAATGATCCCCATCGAGGATTTACAAAATTGCGGTTTGAACCAGCATATTGCAGTGCCCCTCGAGCTTTTATGTGTCGTAATAAAAATTGATGATCCTAATTCGTAGTATATTGGCGTTTGAGGCCATTGGGAGCCAATAGAACCTGCCCTGCCTGGCCGTACACTACCGGTATCTTCTGTGCAATCATGGAATGGCCTAGGACAATGTTGTATTGTCATGATATATATATACAGTATATATATATATATATATATATATATATATATATATATATATATATATAAAGTGTACCCAGTAAGCAGGTACTAAGGACTGCAAGGTCATATGACTTCTTGTAGCACCCAGTAGAAATCTGTGTAGGGTCGTGACCTAGTTGGATAGTTCAGGTCAATGAGGGGATTAACGGGCAGCCGATGCATTTACCAGGTGGGCGACTGATAAGCGACTTCCTTTCCTGTCCGGGCGAGTTCATTGGTCCAGGTAGGGAGAAGATCAGTTGGGTATCACCATGCAGTGACCCAGCTATCTATGGGGAAAATTTTGCCAATTTTCTGGGTCGTAGATGGGGATGGTTATGGAGCCGTGACGGTTTCCAGTCAGGGTGAACAGGGCATGTGTCACCTCGATGGGAAGCATTTTGGTAGTCTTCTGAGATGCCGATAGGGAGATCGTGAGTTATGAAGTTGTGGCGGCTTCTAGTTGTATGGGAAGACAAGGTCGTGTGGGGTGATCCAAGGTGGGGGCGTTGTGGTAGGGTGTCTAAGTGGGGCATTCTGATCTCCATCTTCTGGCGGGTGCGCGCTCCTCCAGGTGTCTGGCCTCGTTCACACCAGGGGAGCCTTTCTGCCACTCCTTCAGGGTCTGAGGAAGCTCTTTCTGCTACTCTCTGGACAGCTATTCAAAGTATTTCAAATCAGTTTTGAAGAGGGCTTTCAGCTCCCGTAGCTTCTCACACACCGCCTCGGTGCCTTGATCCTGGGATCTGATGACCGAACCAAGGAATTTTGTGTCTGATTCATCCTTGCCCTACTTACCGGTCTGAAACATACAGTATCTACTAAATATCTTATGATAATGTAGGACAGGTTGGGAGAGGTATCCTGACCAAGATTCTAACCCACTCACTCCAGGTATATTAGGGAGAGTTGGGCACCGTAACCACTTGGCCATGAGCAAATAATCTGCTCATTGCCGAGTGGTTACGGTGCCCAACTCTTCCTAATATACCTGGAGTGAGTGGGTTCAAATCCTAGTCATGATACCTCTCTCCCAACATCTACTAAAAAGTACATTAATGGCAGATTAATCTGCTACATGCCGATTCCACTATATCCCGGTTTAGATAATCTTGTGGTGCAAGCGGCACTCCTGCCTTTTTTTTTTTTTTCTTAATTTAGGCTTTGTGAACAACTTTGATCTTCTTTTTCAATGTCGAGCAGGTAGCCGTTTTGGAGGAATAGTGCATCAAAGGTTCTGGAGATGACAAATCTAAGACAATCTCGTGGTGACAGGGGCCACCACAGTTGTTATTTGAGATCCAACAGGTTTATTTTATTCATTTTGGCTGTGTGAACAACTTTGGTCTTAGTGTTTAATGTCATGGAGGCAACCATTTAAGAAAAGTAATGCATCAAAGGTACTGGAAACGACAAAATGCAATGAAACAACCTACTTAGCGACTAAGGGGAAATGCAGCAAGTTTACATATTCATGGTGGTTCTGCAAACATCTTCTGACATTATATTCAATGTCTTGAAGGGAGCTGTTTAAGAGGAGTAGTGCATCATAGCTTTCAAAGATGACTAATCTTAGTCAATTAAGCAAAACACAGCCCTCTTCCTAAAGGAAACGGGAACAAGTGCCTCAAGGTTCCTATGTTCAAGATCACCAGGGGAGTGCTGTGAGGGTCGGGAGAGTCACTGACGGTGCTGATGGTAGGGAAAGGAGTGAATCTTTATCCCATGTTGGGTAGTAGGATGTGGTGTCTAGGTAGGCAGGCATGGGGGGATAGACAAGTTGGTGAGTTGAGAAATCTCTAAGAATTAGAGAGAAGTAAACAAGGAAATAAAGATCAAACAAGAAGAGTAAAAGGTGGAGGGCCATCCTCCTTACTGTTGTTTAAGATTTCTTCAGGTGTCGGCCTACCATACGTCGAGTAAAACGCGTGGTGGTGAATGGAGAGGCCGCTGGTCTTGGTGAAGATGATGGAAGTTGGTGTTCTTGCTCAAAGGTCCTGAAGCTTCTTAGCTACTTCGCTGTAAAAGTGGTCTAGTTTTGGAGAGACAGTAAAGGAAAATGTATGTGGAGCAAAAGAGTAGCAGTAGTAGTAGGAAAGTAAGATAAGAGTAAATTAGGTATTTATTATGGAATATAAGTGTAAAGTGAAAGGAGTAAAAGACATTATTTTGGAAGGAGCTCAAGAAAAAAAGTGACAAAGGAAGTAGTAAGGGTGTAGCTGACACAAATGGGCGAGTTCTAATGGAGAAAAAGAAAGAGTGTTGGTAGACGGAGAGAGTACTGTAAATGAAGCAAATACAGAATAAGAGCTGCAGACATAATCGGATGGGGAATAAGAAGGAAACAAAGATAAGCAGTGTTGGGGGAGAGAATCAGGAGACTAGAATAGTATGATGGGTTGAAGAGGGTGAAGATGGATAACACATCAGGGATTATAAGCCTGTTCTGCAAAATACTAAAATATGGAGATGAGGTAAGGTTTGAATGGATATAGACAATGTGTAGAATTACTTAGGAAAGAGAAGTGTGCCTGAAGATTGGAAATCAGGCATAATAGTCCCCTTGCAAAAGGGAAAATGGGAAAGACGAGCGTGTGGTAATCACTGGGGGGTGAGTCTCCTTAGCATGGTAGAGAAGATGTAATGTAGGATAGTTATATAAAACAATTAGAGAAAAAAACAGCGCATCTCATAGGTGCAGACGACGGTGGGTTAATTAAGGGAAGGAAAAGGATGTGCAGACAAGATCTGTATCTAAGATGTCTTTGCAGAAATACCTGCAGAACACAAGTTAGTTGTATGAACTTCAAGATTGTGTATAGCAGAGTAGATTGAGAAAGGTTGTAGAAAGTATTGATAATTTACGGAGTAGATGATAGGTGAAGAGGATGTGTGAGGGTTCAAGGGTGGGTGTGTCTACAAGATTGTGACGCATGTCCAGTGTGAGCATTCTGTACAGAACGCCTAGTCATGCCCCACTCTCGCTAGGATCGTCAGGGCAGGAACTTTGGCTGTAGTCTAGGTAGAGTTTCCTAACTTAGTTCATGTGAGCCGTTGTACTATAAGTATTATGAATATGTATTTTGTTTTCATCTGAGTCAACGAGTTCTATTTTATATCATTAGTTATAAGTATTGTGTGTAAAACTTATTTGTAATGATGGGAAGAGAAACAGCCACCGTTGGGGGTCAGTGGGTGCGCCAGGCGGGAGGTGGGCCTCACTCACTAGCACTCCCCCCTCCCCTCAGTGCTAGGGGAGCCTTTGTCTATCCCAGAGGAGAGAGAGAAATTACGTAATGGTTGTCAGTGGGCGGTCCTTAGTAGTTCACGTTGGGCTCACTAGAGGGCCGGGTATAAAAAGGGAAGTCTAGCCATTTTTTCATCAGAACTCATTAGGCAGAGCGACTTCTCATTTCCCTTGCTAACTATATATATTCTTCTGACTGATGTGAACTTTCTCTACTACCTTACATTCTTATCTCCTCTTTTCCCTGCCTGTTTAACTTCCATGGTCCCGTTGGTGCAGAGCTAGTCAGCCAACGTATTATCGCTTGAGTTATCACGAGATACTTGCCTATTAGATAGCCTATTTTGGAAGGGTTAACTTAGAATAGGATTGATTTATGTTTGTTGCACTTGTATATGCATTTCCCGGTGTGTTATTATTATTATTCCTGTTTTCTGCTAGTCTAGGTAATGCTAGACTGGGGTAAGGCTTTTCTGTGTTATGAGTTGTTGTTTGATGCAGTGGTTAAGCGATAAACCTGCATACTCGTTTCGGTTCAGTGAAGCCTAGGTTGTCTTCGCGGCTGACTGTGTTGAGTTAATAATTTACAGTGCGTGAGGGCAAGAGCCTAACCACCCTGTATTTTATTAACAGTTTGTTTTTACTTTGTCAAGGAGCCGGGAGAAAACCAGATACAAGGGATCTGGATTTCTCAAAGTGCACTTGTTAGTTTTAACGTAATACTTTAAACAGTCGTGAGGACTTCGCTAGGCTACGAGCCATTTTTGCTCAGTCACTGCTACCTTTTGCCCACAGTACCCCAGCTAGACTTTACTCGATTAGTAGATACAGAATAGTATTGAAGCTTTCCTTATGTATGATATTGTTTATGCACTATTGATTTCATGTGTTGCAAGCTTGGCTACTTTAGTGATTAGTGGCCCACGAGCACAATCCGAGTAGGCTATTGCCGTTGCATTTGCGGAGTACTTCTTTTTAATGTTTGCCATTTCTATTGCATATTCTTTTAATTATTCTTATGCCAATTTAAACCTTTAATAGTATTTAATTACCAGTGTTTTTGCTTATTGAATTACTGTTCAAAATCCGATACGTACTTCTTACGAGCATCCGAGAAGCATCTAACCTTTTTCAGAAGATTCCTTGCTCGATGCTTAAGGACTATTAATTAACGTAACGTAATAGTGCCGATCCGAAGTAGAGGGTGGAGGACTTCTTAAGTTCTTAGTCAAGGGTGGATTACTTCGGCTTCGGCCAACACTATTCTTTGGTGTTGTTGTTTCTTACTTCATTGTTTGATTGTTGACCAGACTAGATAATTCCTGTCTCTTTATTAGTCTGTTGTTGAACACTAGTACCCAGTTCTTGTATACCCCGTTATAGCAGATTGAACTCTGGAGGGTATTGGTGTTTTTTGTTCGGCTGGCAGTACTCAGGGGTTGGGATCGTGTGTTTCCGTTGTGGCAGCGAGCCGTATTCGAGTCCTGATTGAGAGCCCTTGTGTACCCGAGTGCCAGTTCGTAACAAGATGAAGACAATAACTGGCTTTCATCTGAATGTTGGTTTAGAGCAAAGGTCGCGGTCTGTGATACCTTTACCCAGTAACATAATAATATATCCATTCTCCAACCCTCATGTTATTGTTACTGCCGTGGATATGCAGCAACAGGTTCAATATTCAAGGTTCATCTTTCTTTATGTATTTTTCTATACATTTGTCAAAGTTTTTGTTTTTATAAAGACAGGAAACAAATTTATGCTGCATTTTAGTGATGATAAGGGTGGGTATATTCGTGACATGTCGGTGTTGAACACAACAGTACCGATAACCTCTAGATGAGGAAAAAAACACGTAATTCAAACTTAATCTATTATGTGTACACTGGGACCATTGTTCTTTGGTTATGAACTAAAACTCCCCTGAATTGGTAGGCTAAAAGAAACAATGTATTTTCCTACATGTGTGCAGACTAAGCCAACGAGCTATTGAGAATATTATTCAGTCGAAGTTTGTCACCAATATTATTTGCTTAGTCTTCAACTATTGACCTGATATTCAAGCTAATAATTTTCTTTCCAACATTATAACTATATAATTCCAGGAGGTAGGACATAATTAATATATCCGATTTACTTTTCAATATTTATCTTAACAAATTTAATATAAATGTTTTGATTGTGGGAGATGACTTGCAGTGAATTATTCAGCCTGGTTTGAAGATAGTCACAATTATGAAAAGTATGATTCTAACTAATGAAGGACACAAGGCATGAAACTACTGTATTAGGCTACCTTTGTTATCTGAATGTAGGTTCACAAATCTGTGACATGTTGTCCCAGGCCCACAAAAGTTGGGTTTGATTTTTAATAATTATGTACAGTACTATTCAGTCGACTGATCGTATCCTGCTTAATAGCAAGGTCAATAAACGAGTGGTTATTTTTCTACTAAACTCACCCCTGACAATGTTGACTAATGCATTATGCTTTGGTACTAAATTATGATTTATATCAACACGAGTTGTTGCCTCTTTTCACTTGTATTACTGTTTCAGACAACACACTCCTGTTTACCATATTGATGCAATATGTTATATATATTTATTGATTTAAAATTAGTAAGTACAACCCCCTTCAAATGTTAACTTAGTTTGTAATATTATTTTTATTAATCTCACCACCACACCCCCAATGAAATTAATTAAAGTATATATGATCCACCAGGATTCGAACCCGGGTTATCACACACATATTTTTGCCACCTTCACCATTACACCACCAGGACGGTCAAAGGTTTATGCACACGCCTACGACTTATTATCCATTCTCGAATACTGGATATTAATCTAATCATGTTCATATTCCCAACCGCACTATGGTAGCCTACTGTTTAAGTGAGAGGAAAGAATATTCATGGGGCACAGATCATATAGACCGGCCTCTCGAGAAAAATCCCTAAACTACTAATAATATTATTTTTATTAATCTCACCACCACACCCCCAATGAAATTAATTAAAGTATATATGATCCACCGGGATTCGAACCCGGGTTATCACACTCATATTTTTGCCACCTTAACCATTACACCACCAGGACGGTTTTCTTTTTCTTTTGTTTCAGACGTGTGCGAGGAGTAAGGTTTACTATTGTTGGTGGACCGAAAATGCAACTACTGCGCGCTGTACAGGTAGAGGTGATTGGGAAAAACCTTCACAATATGTTGTGAGCACATCGTATATTAGAGTATGAATAATAGGACAGTGCCTTCAACAATAAAAGTTTGCTTCATCAGAATATATGTGTGATTATATTGAGCAAACACTTTTCTGAGGAGAGAGAATCCCTAATGTGAAATTAAATTAAAATATGTTGTCAGTCCTCACCAAGTTGGAGCCAATAAACTAAATGATGAGTAGTAGGGTAATACGGTGATGAAAGTGATTATGAAGCCAAGGCAAACGAAGGCAAGAACTTGATAACAACAATCCTAGCAGCTTCCGAAACATTTGCTGACTTACTCGTACTTCAATTTAGGATACCCGTGCTACCCTTGACTCTTCGAACGTATCCGTGAGTAGAGACTGTTTGTGTTACTATATTCCAAGAAATGTATTAAATCTAATTTTTGCTACACAAGTGTTGGACAGTACAACATAATTATGTGCTCTTAAGCAGACACAAAATGAGTTATTGTATTTAAAATTGTCAAAGTTCTACTTGGTATAAAAATAAGTGAGATTACGGTCAGGATACTTTTCGCCTGTACTACAACAATAACTTTGTGCAGAGTCCAGATATGTTTTTGTGTTTATGTTCGAAATATTTAGTATAACACTCGAAACACTAAAACTCAACCATGCTGACAATATAGTAGTTCACTGGCCGCGGATGAGGCTTGCTGAAGAAGTCCAAAAGTTTAGGATCCGATGAATCAAACCCTCGACTCTGTTGTCATAAATTCATCTCCAATTACATTTGCATTGGCCCGTGAATATGATCGCTATATTCAGATATACGCATCAGTTCAATTTACACCCTCCACTACTAAACAAAGTAATGCCACGAAAATAACTTAAGGCAAAACCGCAAGAAGAACACTACATTACTTGGCCACCCTCTTATTCATGGAAAACAAATTTCACCGTCTATCTCTAACAATTACAAGACGCAGTTCCTGAAAGAAAACTTCCAATGAACACATGATCATTCAGAGTATCCCTCCTTCCCTTCCCTCTATCTTCAATCTTCCCTATCCTCAATGTCCTTCACAGTGCATGGAATCCTCTCAAAGCTAACCCTCACGATAACAACAAAGCCACTCCAACAGTTCCTCTCTCTCCAACACCCTTCTCCCCTCTCAACACTCTTCGAAAATTAGAAAGTAGATACGAGGTGCCATTGTAAAGGCTTATTCCTCAAAACCTTCACCTGATCTGTCCTGACCTGACCAATGAACAACCCCACCAGTGACGGTAATGGTGTTATAATCCAAACCTTCCCGGACATTGCGATCCCTGAAGAGAATGAACCGGCTTTAAAAAGAAACTAGATTAAGAGTTCCTTTGGCAAGCCAAGTACCCCGAGGCTGAGGTGGACCTTGAGGGAGAGGCTGGCAGGGACACTGTTGGTCATCCTGGTCCTGGCTGCTGACACAACGGCAACTTACATACTTCAACGTAAGCATAAAGGCCTCTTAAGTTCTGTCCGATTCCAATCAGTAGTTATTAACGTGTTTATGATCACACACACACCCACACACAAACACACACACACACACAGGCATAGACGTAAAATTATATAACTTTTTTCCTCCTGTAATTACCACTGGCAAATTACTTTCAAATGCGCTAAGAGGTAGCCGTTCTAACCCTCATTTATGTAATCACTCCTTTTACGAGGAACTATATTTACATAATCATCTACATCTCTGAAGGACGAGAGAGATAATGTAGCTAATGGTGACATCAATAGCTAGTTAACAATTTTCAAGCTAAACATAGATCCGGACATACGCATAATATCGTATTTCTATTTTCCCTTATTTATTTATTACTTTACGATATAAGTCTCAGTTGGTAGCTTCAATGCTAATTACTTTATTATCAATATCAAAGAGGCTATAAGGGAACTATCAATAGAAACACAGTTTTAAATGCTCCTGTGATTATGAAGGATCTCTTTTCTATGTAATAATTATATGTTGATAACCATACTCCCAACTATATAGATAGATACACATATCTATCGTATTGTTGTCTCGTTGTTTACTCTAGAGGTCGTTATAATTGCTATATTTATTGATACATAAGATTCATGATAGCATTACTATAGTTGGAGTATCGTTATATATTTATAAGAATATATTTCGGTTATAAAAACAAAGTTATGAATTTTGTTTATTTATAATGTTTTTTAATTTTTATTTAGTTGGCCGTTTATTTAGTTGGCCGTCGCCAACATAACAAACAGGTCGGGATGGGTCTTCACATACCCCCTCAAAAGTTCTACATGCACAACATTGAAAATCAAGTCGGCGTGGAGTGAGGTCAAAAAATGGGACGGGAAGGGGACGGGAGGCTGATGGCGTGTGACGGCGCTTGACGGCGCTTGACGGGAAAAGGTAGGCGTCAGTGCGGCGGCACACGGCACCATAAATGAGGTCTGCGTCAGGCGGCGTTACCATAACAACCTGCAGGGATCAGCGGCGGCTTGCGGCGACCCAACGATGCCCTAACGGTCAATATATAAATAAACGACATAATTAAATAATTAACACCTTACGAGCGGCCTATGCGGTTTATTTATATGTACCGCACAGCGGGGTGTTTTTAGCCAAAATAGGGCTGTTTACGTGATCATTTTCATGCCTAAATAAGACCCAGAACGTAAAACAAGTACCTATCCCTGAAAGGGCATAAACAGAGCTTTCGAATGACACCATAACGATCCTTGTATGATGGATAGTTTTCTTGCAATAACCGTGCAACGCGAGTGCAAAAAGCAGGTAATTCGGTACTTTCGGTACATAATTGAGTATGTAGCGAGTGAGAGAGGGAGGAGGGAGCTGAGATTTGTGTCAGTAGGTTCGCCGCGGTGGTCTGGAGCAGTCATACGCTCGCTAGTCTCCTGCCACCACTTGTCTCTCTCTCTCAGCCACATTACGTGCTGAAATTGCCACTCGACCTATGTCGAGCGCCGCCACATAGTCCAGCTTTATTTAACTCGACTTATGTTGCTCGCCGCTAATTAAGGGTTAAATAATAAATATATTATCAATAACCATCAAAATATAAGATTAGGTATATTAATTACAGAAAAAAAATGAAAAATAACAACATTCAATACATATTTAAATTAATAATAATAATAAAATAACAGAATTAACTGAAATAATCAGTTAATAATCAGCCGTCCATACTGAAGGGGTCGCCGTCCATCGGCACAGTAATGCATATTGACGCCGCCCTACCTCCTGTCGACGCCGTTCGTCGGGTCGTTGTCAACGCGCTACGCCGCAGATCGGCACTCCAGCGGCGACCTAGGTCTCACCTTCAGTCCTGCATGGGCGCCGCTCTACCCCGTCAGGTCGCCGTCAGGTCGCCGTCAGGCGGCGTGGCCATCCATACTGCGTCCCGTCCAAAACTCACCCCCCCCAAATCCTTAAGCTCTCCGCCGAAGGTCGGCACTTGGCTCAAGTCGGCATGGTGTGATGCCTGCTTTACGCAGTTATCTTCCTATAATCTACATTTAGATCGCCAGTACAGTTTCTTTATGGGCCGCTCTACTGGGGATCTTCTTGTTTGTCTTACTAACTCTTGGTCATCCTTCTTTCGGGACTTCGGTGATACTTTCTCTATTGTACTAAACATATCGAAAGCCTTCGATAGAGTCTGGCACAATTCTCTAATTTCCAAGCTACCCTTCTCCAACTTCTATCCCTCTATCTGTGCCTTTGTCTCTAATTTCATTCAGGCCGCTCCATAGCTGCAGTTGTAGACGGCCATCGCTCACTTCCTCAACCTATCAACTCTGGTGTTCTTAAATTGTGTCTGTCCTCTCTCCAGTTCTCATTCTAATGTATATTAATTATCTCCTCAACTGTACCTCTACTCCTATCCATCCATATGCTGATGACTCTACCTTCCATTATGCAACTAGTTTTTCACATCAACCCAGCCAGCAATCACTCCAAAGCTCACGTGTCAAGGCCATAGAGCGCCTATCTTCTGTTCTATCAATTATACTTTGATTTGAGCAGAACAAATCGTGTTACTGTCAACGCCTCCAAGACCCAATTTCTCCTTCTATCTCCATTGCAATTTTTCTCAATACTATAATTTTTTCTTCAACATATAACATATCAACCCTTTACTTCTCTCAATATTTTAGGTGTATCTTTTTCATCCGATCTTTCTTGGAAAGATCATAATACCACTCTTTCTAAAATGGCTTCCCTAAAGTTGTGTGTGCTCAACTGTCTCCGTGGGATCTTTACCCTCGCACAGCTTTTTGCTCTGTATCGGGGCACAGTTTGCCCCTGTATTGAGTATTGTTTACATGTGTGGAGAGGCTCCACCCATGCCACACTTCTCGAAAGACTAGAGTCAAAAGCATTTGGCCTCATCAACTCACTTCCTCTGCAATCTCTTTCTACACGCCAAAATGTTGCATCTCTTTCACTCTTCTATCATTATTGCAACGACCAGTGTTCTTCAGAGTTCTCTCATTTCATATCCCTTCCCTTGCGGCGAGTGCGCCTTTCAACACAGTCCCTCTCCTATTCTGTCCAGCTCTCCAACCCAAGAATTGGCAAAGTTTCCAATTGTTTTTCTACTCAACAAGTGAACTCTCGAACTCTCTCCCTCAATCAATCTTTCCTTTAGCCCATGAATTAGACTGCTTTAAAACTTCGTGTGGCCAGGCATTTTGACCCCTACGTCCCTTGAATTTGGCTCTGTCACTCTTTTGGCTTTGGGTGAGACACTTGTTACAGGCAGCCTGGTTTTGTAGCCTTCATATTGAAGTTTGACTCCCATTTCTCACTTTTACGCAGTGTATTGCCACCCCTCTGTATCAGAGAGATACATGTGGTCTACTTGCCTGTTTTACTGTAAAAACTCTCCTATACTAAAGCAATACTCGTCTTGCAAATAAAATCGGGAAAGAAAGAGGTGGAGACGCTTAACTTCTGACATTATCTGTAAACAAATGGCTCTCGACCAAAAGTTTAAATTAGCAATTTTTTCCCCTATCATCCATTGTCTTTAACGCCAGAGTCACATGATAATTTAAGTAGGTGACTATATGCTGGCATAATTTCACATACCATTGCCGCTAGAACAATAACCGGTTATTTGAGTAGGATGCATTATTCTGTAATTCTAAATATAAATCTTCAAAAACGTGCCTTAACAAATCTGCTTCGGTTTAACAAGAGGATTGAAAACAACTCCATCGTTCAAACTAAATACTGATCAGGCCGTAAATATGCCAATAACGCCAATTTGTCATCAGCTTCTCGCTATCATTAGTCTCTTTAATGCAGCATAAGAAAGACCACTGGATGTTATATAATTCATTAGTTTGTTTACCATTTAATTTATCCGAGGTTCTTCATAAAATAGATTATATAGTTTAGTGACTTAATTGTACTGAATGGTACGTGTGTGAGTCTTTTAGAGGTTTGTGCAAGTTTCATAAACTTGTCCAAACAGAAACACCACTTGCCTTACTCTGGCTAGTTTTTTCGGCAAACCTGTTTTGATAACTGACTCATCACTATATTTTGTCTATGTGGATAAAGAAGACATAATGCAACGCTGCCTGTAACATGTGTTCCCCCTAAGTTAGAAGAGTGACAGAGCCAAAATGAAGGTACATTGGAGTCAATATGTCAGGACACACGGACCTTGAAACAGTTTAAATCGTAGGATGAGGGAAAGACATATTGAGGGAGAGTGTTCCAAAGCTTGCTTGTTGAGTAGAAAAAAAGACTGGTCAAATTTGTTCAATCATGGGTTTGAGAGTTGGATAGAATAGAGGTGGGAGTGTGTTGAAAGGCCCCCACTCTCCGTAAGGGAAGGGACATACACCGACAGAGCTCTGAAGAACAGTTACTATTGTAATAGCGATAGAAGAGAGATGCAACATTGTGGCGTGTAGAGAGAGATTTTTTTTTTTTTTTTTTTTTTTTTTCTCTATGTGATTGAGGGAGGCAAAAGGCATAACTGCCTATAGCGAGTGCGTCCCCCATAGTTGAAAGAGTGACAGGGCCAAAATCAAGGGACGTTCGAGCCAAAATGCCTGGACACACGGAGTTTGAAGCAATTTAAGTCATAGGAAGAGGGAAAGACTGATTCTGGGAGAGAGTTCCAGAGCTCAGATGTTGAGTAGAAGAAAGTTTGAGAGTAACGTTTCACTCTTGGGTTGGAGAGTTGCACAGAGTAGGGGTGGGATTGAGTTGCAAGACGGGTACCACGTGCCCTACGTAAAGGAGGTGGTATGCACTGGGATAGCTCTGAGGAACACTGATTATTATAGTAGCGATAGAATAGCGAGAGAGATGCAACATTGCGGCGGAGAGAGAGAGATTGCAGAGAGTTGGTGAGTGGACGGGAGTTAATGATACGAAAGGCCTTCCTTTCAACTTTGTCTAGGAGAGCGGTGTGAGAGGAACCTCCCCACACATGTGAACAATACTCAATACAAGGGCACACTATGCCCCTGTACAGAGCAAGAAGCTGTGCAGGGGAAAAGAACCCCCTAAGGCGGTTGAGCACACCCAGCTTCTGGGAGGCTGCCTTAGCAAGACTGGTAATATGGTCCTTCCAAATGAGAGCAGAAGAAAAAGAGACACCAAGAATATTGAGAGAAGATGAAGGGTTGATTTTTGTATTGTTGAAGAATAAGGGATAGTCCGCTGGGAGATCCTGACGGGTAGATAGATGGAGAAATTGGGTTTTGGAAGCATTAAAGTTAACAAGGTTTTCTCTGCCCCAATTGGAAATAGTATTTAGATCAGAATTTAAGAGTTCTATGGCTTCATTACGTTTGTCGTTGAGGGATTGCTGGCTGGGGCGTTCTGAAAAACTAATGGAGTAGTGTAAGGTTGAGTCGTCTGCGTATGAATGGATGGGAATTAAGGTACAGTTAAGGAGATCATTTATAAAAATTAGAAAGAGAATAGGAGATAGGACAGAGCCCTGAGGAACACCGGAGTTTATAGGGTGAGGAAGTGAACAATGGCCGTCCACAACCGCAGCTATGGAACGGCCGGAAAGGAAATTAGAGACAAAGGCACAGATGGAGGGATAGAAACCGAAGGAGGGTAGTTTAGAAATTAAAGATTTATGCCAGACTCTATCGAAGGCTTTCGATATGTCTAGTGCAATAGAAAAAGTCTCACCGAAGTCCCGAAAGGAGGATGACCAAGAGTTAGTAAGATATGAAAGAAGATCACCAGTAGAGCGACCCTTAAGGAAGCCATACTGGCGATCTGAGAGCAGATTATGAGAAGAGAAATGCTTAAGAAATTTGGAAGCAAGAATAGTTTCAAAAAACTTTAGAAAGACAAGAGATAAGAGCAATTGGACGATAGTTGGAGGGTTGAGAGCGGTCACCCTTCTTTGGGACAGGTTGAATTGGTGGGGACTTAGTGAGAGGAGAAGAGTTGATCAGAAGAAATCCTTTAGACTCTTCCCTTTCGATCCTCACACATGCGAACAATACTTGATACATAGCTGCTGTGCGCTTATACAGAACAAGAAGCTGTACGGGGGTGAAAAAACCCATGGAGACAGTTAAGCACATCTAACTTTTGGAAAGCTGTTTTAGGAAGAGGGGTAATATGATCTTTCCAAGAAAGGCCAGAAGAAAAAGAAACGCCAATAAAACTGAGAGAAGATGAAGGGTTGGTTTGTGTATTGTCAAAGCAGAAGGGAAAGATCTGTGGAAGTTCGTATCAGGTAGATATATGGAAAAATTGGGTTTTGGAAGCATTGAAATAACTTTGGAATTTGTTTTTTCTTCATATTGGGAATGATCTATCGGAGTCAAAATAATGAAGCAAGACATAATTCCACCCATCTGATTCCAATAGTCCCTAAGATGCATAACATTGAGTACTGATGCCCGAGTTGATTATAAAAATATCTTCATTTTCAAATGGTTACACATTCATAGGAATCATATTACTAGATTAACCTGTATTAACCCGGGGATCGCGCCTATAGCTTGTGACAAACTTAGGTATATGCAAATTATTTACCCAATATTCTCACAGAATTCGTTATATCTGCCATATAAAGCATAATTTATTTTCCATGAGCACTTATTATATTAATATGATGAACATAATCCTTGTAGAGTGATAAAATAAGTAGGGAAAGCATTTGGGTGGTCAAAAACGAAAATATTCGCTGCCCGGTCGTATCCTCAGACGGGAGGCGGCGAGAAATATATCCTCCCTCCTCAAGCTCTCTAGGTATACCAAGACAAGCGGGCGAAGTCTCAGAGTTATATAAGGTCTCTTATGTAACTACCTTATGCTAAGTAACCGCGGAAGATTAATTCGCGCCAAAAATCACCAATAAACGATGACAATAAGAGGAAAAATAGGTGATGATTGAGGAGGGGGGAGGGGGGAAAATGTGGGGAAGGGAGGGGGTTGAGAAACATATGGAAGAGTGGTAGAAAGTACTAGAGAGGAATTACCTCACCTAATGACATATTCCTTTGTTTTGAGAGCCCCTAGGGCATTCGCTATACACATACTTCCGTGAGTTCTATCGTATTTCTCGAGTTAAGCATAATTGCAAAATTCCCAGTGCTAAATAGTGTTCTAATGTTTCCAAAAAATAGTAATTCCCGGTAACTGTTCGGTAAACTCTGCATCTGAATGAAAACCATACATAGTTATTCAAGTATAAATATCAATACAAAAGATTCCTGAAACTATGCCAGAATTACCTTGCCTACATAAAAGGGGGAGAGCGAGAGAGAGAGAGAGAGATCCGTGTAACTCTGCCTTAATTCATGAACTTCACCACAGTGAAATCTTTACCCTTGATGACCGAAGTTCGAGTGAGTTACACCAACTTCTATTCTAAAGGAACTAGTTATCGACTTATCGTTCATAAAAATTTCGCTCAGCTCCATAAGCCTGTTGTTAGATGTAGTATAGACAACACACTTTGAATCTAATAAAGAATACTACCAGACAACTTTGTTAGTGAAGAGTGTGGAGGATATATTAAATCTATTAAATCCAACACCATTTATGGACACTACATCTGACATTTTGGAGCTAGTGAATAAACGGATTCACAAATGTACACATTACTATTACAATACGGCATTGGTAATATGTTTCATAATAATCTGCCTAATATATGTTAAGCTATATTAATGGAAAGAATTAGTTCCATTATAGAGTGGCAAAATATCTTGAAGGTATAATGGTTAGGGCGGGTAAATTCTGTACGAGATATTCCAGGTTCGATTCCTAGGAGAATCACATGCTCTCATTAATTTAATTTGGGGGGTATTAAGAAAGATGTGCAAACAAAACAAAAATAATAATAACACAGTATACCTATGTCAATAAATTAGAATTGTCTAACTTAAAACAAAAAATACATGATATTTCATACGCTATTGAAATTTAACATGTTCATCACCTAGACATTCTGCCACTCTATAATGGAACTAATTATCACCATTAATAAAGCTTAAAATATATTATGTCAGATTATAATAATGCTAGATTAGTTAGATTGAAAGCTATGTTCAATAATTGTTTCTGAAGATCTTTGCGTTATATACTTAGCATTGTGTTGTCGATGAGGAAAGCTGAACACGTGAAGCGACGGCATGTTTTGTTGACATTCTAAACAGAATGTTAGGTAATGTTACCATTCACAGACTATATATATATATATATACATATATATATATATATATATATATATATATATATATATACAGTATATACATATATATAATTATATTATATATAAACATTATAAATATATATATATCTATTGTTTTATTCCTATGTGGATGAGGGAGACAAAGGGTAAAACTGCCTGTGACGATTGCCTCCCCCAGTGTTGAGACCGTGACAGGGCCAATATCAAGGAAAATACGTGCCAAAATACCTTGGCAAAACGGAGTTTTTGAAGCAACTTAGGGCATAGGATGATGGAAAAAAGGGGTTCAGGGAGAGATTCCTGAGCTCAGCTGTTGAATAGAAGAAAGATAGGGATTATCGTTTCAATCCTGGGTTGAAGAGCTGCACAGAGTACGGGTGAGATTGTGTTGCAAGTCAGGTGGAACCTGCTCTACGTAGAGTAGGTAGTATACACTGAGAAAGCTCTGAGGAACACTGTTTATTGTAATTGTGATAGAATAGCGAGTGTGATGCATCATTGCGGCGAAGAGAGAGAGAGATTACAGAGGATCACTTAGTACACGTGAATGGATGAGACAAAAGGCTTTCTTTTCTACTTTGTCTAGAAGTGCTGTGTGAGAAGACACTCCCCACACATACGAACAATATTCAATAAATGGATGCACCGTGGCTTCTGTACAGAGCGAGAAGCTATGTATGGGTATTATTAAAACAAAATGATAACCCCAGGCCCAGCCCCGGAGTCCCCAGGGGGGGGGGGGGGGGACCATAAATACCCCCACACATGCCCCACCTTCCCCTGGCGACCCCTCTAAAAATTCTGGACCATGGCCTGTCACTCTTACTATCAACTTTTGCAATATTCGCAGCCTTTCCTCTAATTTTCACTCTATCGAACACCATCTCTCCTCCTCCAAACCTGATCTTCTTTTCCTCACCGAAACTCCGATGTCTGAAGCAAATGCCAGCAGGGGCGCCCCTTCTCTGTATCCTCCTACTTTCTCTATCCTAGTTTCAAAGCCAGAGGCGGATGTTGTGCATATGTGCACAACAAACTCACTTGCTCTCGTGTTCCCGATTTCGACTCCTCTGAATTCTCAACTTTATGGCTCAAACTATCTATCTCATACTAAATATTTCTGTGCTGTCTATCTTTCCCCTAACTCGACCGACTTTTCCGAATTGTTCGGATTTCACACTGATGACTGACCACCGCCCCCTCATCCCTAGCATCAATCACTACACGTTGGATGCTGTGGAGAATCCCCGCCTCCCACGCCTGAACGGAGAAGACCTCACCCTATATCTTCAAGGCCGTGTGGCGTGGCCGGCAAGTTGCTCTGCATCCCTGATGCCCTGTCTCAAGCCCCGGTCAACCGCCCCACGCCAGAGAGTGAGGGTCCGAGTGTGGTGGTGAGACCGTGAGGCGCAGAGGCGAAGCTGCTTCAGAAGATGGAGTTGCTTCGAGCCGGGGGCGCTTCGCATGTCTCACTCCCTAGGACTGGAACAGACCTCACGGGCCTCACCGTGTTCAGCGGTGTAGTGTAAGGCTATCAGCCTATGCCCGAGAGGGAGTAGTTGGAATATAGAAAAAAAAAAAAAAAAAAAAACAGTAAAACACAACAAGGACACAATAACAGTGAACACAACAAGGGCAGCAGCCTCCACGAACCAAGACCACCCACTAAACTACATGGCAACACACCCACAGACACCAAGAAATATCAAAACAACACCCAGCACACGGTATCACACACAATTATTGTCCTCTCTCTGCCCACCCCGAACCAACTTCCAGAAAGCACATCCATACTCATATCTCTCAACCGATCCATCCACTCCTCACAGACAACACGCAGCTGCATGCACGACCTCCCGAAATCCATCCTTCCGAATCCTCCCCTTCCTCGCTAGGACAGAGTCCACCTGGCCAGGCTGAGATGCGGACAACCATCCAGCTCTCCTGAGCTATCAGAAGAGCTGGATGACTCCGTTGTCGACGCCTGCCCGGGATGTAACACAGCACCCCCATACCATTAAACACATCATAGAAGACTGCATTTCACACAACCACTTACGCCAACAACATAATCTACACTCAATGAGAGCTCTGTGGGAAAGCCCGATCGTGGCCATGGCCTTTCTCAGGGACTCGGGGCTGTTCGGCCAGGCAGCTTAGGGAACAACAACAACAACAACAACAACACAACAAGGGCACAATAACAGTAAACACAACAAGGACACAATAACAGTGAACACAACAAGGGCACAATAACAGTGAACACAACAAGGACACAATAACAGTGAACACAATAATATAACAGTGAACACAATAATATAACAGTGAACACAATAATATAACAGTGAACACAATAATATAACAGTGAACACAATAATATAACAGTGAACACAATAATATAACAGTGAACACAATAATATAACAGTGAACACAATAATATAACAGTGAACACAATAACATAACAGTGAACACAATAACAGTGAGCACAATAACAGTGAACACAATAACAGTGAGCACAATAACAGTGAACACAATTAAAAGTGAGCACAATAACAGTGAACACAATAATATAACAGTGAACACAATAAAAGTGAGCACAATAACAGTGAACACAATAACAGTGAGCACAATAACAGTGAACACAATAACAGTGAGCACAATAACAGTGAGCACAATAACAGTGAGCACAATAACAGTGAGCACAATAACAGTGAACACAATAACAGTGAGCACAATAACAGTGAGCACAATAACAGTGAGCACAATAAAAGTGAGCACAATAACAGTGAACACAATAAGGACACAATATCAGTGAACACAACAAGAGACACTGAAGACTGACATTGCCCACTGAACAATTTGAAACGGTATATGTTTGTTTACCAAACACAGACGATAGTATATCACCGGGTGTACAGTAGCCTAATTCAATATTCCTTGGTAAAATGACAGAATGCTAACATGTATTGGAAGCTTTATTGATGAGTTCTTCCTAAGTTGGATACAATATATTGGTCAGAATAGAACACTGCAAAGTCATCATCTGGTTAGGCCCAGAGAGTAAAAATTAAAAAACAAACGATTAATATAATATCCTGGCCATCATCACCGCCAAATGGGCTATTTCGCGACGAACATTATTTGTTTCTGATTCCATCAGAAGGGGTTTGATATATGACGTCCATATTCATCTATTATTTTAACTCTTTGACGTCTGTACTTGTGAGACACAAGTTGTAATAGGTAAATGAACTTATATTCAGACAGAAAAACAAATTGTATATAGCTTGATGGATGGTTATATCATAACCATTTGCAACATCCTGTTTTCCCATGATTAACAAAAAGAATAAAAAAAAAAAAAAAAAAATAGCAGTAACCCCTCAGCGTTACACATGTCATTCACTATGAGTGGACATTTATTCCATGTTAATAAATACTCTAAATGCTTCTACAGCTACGCTCAAATACCTACCTTCACAATTCCGAATTCGTTGCCCTTGTTTTGAGAACGAGGTATAAGCAGAGCAGTATATCGAAAACAAAAGGCTATAAAACAGCTTTGTTCACGTAATGAATAAGGTGATTAATAATATATCTTCTTAAGCTAAGAAACTACCAAAGAAAAAGAAATAACTAATACACGAATATTGAGGTTATCTGTACAGCAGGCTTGTATGCTCTCCTTCCTACAGTGCCTCCCTCATCGTCCACCAGACTATAACGACTTGGCTGACGGTGACGGTGACGGGAATAGGAAGAAGACAAGCACCAACACGCCCAGATGTTGGATGGTCCCCTTGTACCTCTTGATGTCATAACACAGGTAAGGTCACATGAAGCACACCAACCTTTGTTCACAGTTCGATATATATACAGGAAGTTGACACATAGCAACATCAGAGGTGAAGCCATTGATTTCGGGGGTTGATGAGTGATTGGTACGTCTGAATGCTAGTGTGCTTGCTTTTTGTGGCCAAACTGTTATATGTGTTCTTCTCCTTTCACCGCTTTTTCCTTTCTTGTGTCTCTTGCTGATCCTCCCTACCTCTTGTGGGAGTAAGGGTTGGCTACTGACTAACTGACTGACACATAACAAAATCTGGGAGTTTAAGGGGTGATTTTTAGTTTGTTCCCTAGACCTCCTTCAAACTTAGAAGCAAAACCCCAAAGAGCCCCCTTCGAGATCATTATATTTGTACATTTTTCGGCCGAATGCCGTTTCCTCTTAAATTGCAGGCTCGCTATCGCTCGCCAGGAAATCATCAACCCCTAAATCGTACAAAAGTCTTAACATAGTCAGAAATAGCGAATGGTTTTTAAAACCGACACAATTATTTGCAAACGTCTTCAAATCTCAAAACTAAAGGGGCTAAAACCAGGGAGAAGGGGGTCCAGACAAAAATACCTCAAGTTAAAATCTCCCCTTAATGAATAGCCCGGGTGTCTAATGCGTCCGTTGCCTATTGGAAGCTATCATTAACTTAATATAACATCCTAATTAATTAATAACCTGGTATACTGTAGGCATATTATGGCTTAAAATGGGTACTAGTTATTTACCGTGACTGTACCTCTGTGAAAACTTACTTCTGTCAATGGAAGTTTGAATGTTACTCATTGGCTTATTTAACCCAATCTGTATCGGCGACGTATTTTTTAGTTATATTTAAGCCCTATTTAGCCGATTTTTTGCAGTTTAAGAAATATATGGTAGTAAAGGGTTTAAATGAGACAGCTCTAAGTCTGTTAATGTTTTTATCCCCTTATTAAACTGAATAAAAACGTCTAATAGTTGACAGATATAATGAAAAGGATGTCACCGGTACTGAATGTGTCAGTTGAGTTTCTATACCATAATAGACTTATTGCTACACCTAGTAGACCGACCAATATTGACTGTTAACGCGTGATAATGTATGTTTAATTGATTTATGTAGCAAGTACATATACACACACACATTGTTAGACGTTTTTGACTTTGCTGGTGACGTTTTTATCTTCTCCATAACAGCCATTCATCACAAGGTTCCACTATGAAAAAAATCCCTAATTAACCAACTTTTCCAAACATTATCACTGCCATTCATCGCAAACTTCTTCCCACATCACTAACTTCTCCGTTGCTCTATATCCACCTGACCAATAACTTCTCTCTCGCCACTAAGTTTACACCTCACCAGAAAACTCCGCCATGATGACGAATCCCTTCTCACCATTAAATTTCCTATCACCAATAATGCCCTTTCATAATTACATCATCCACATAACTTCTCTTAATCACTACTTCTTCATCATTATAACTTCTTAACTTACACTATTTACTCCCTCACCAATAATTACCCCCTCAACACTACCTTCCCTCTTCACCACTAATCTCCCTTCAACCTCACCTTCCCCTCACCACTACTATCTCCCCCCTAACAGAGTACAGTGAGGCTATTCGCAGTAATACCTCCCCCCTCACCACTAACTATCTTCCACTAACAGAGTACAGTGAGGCTAGTAGTAGCAGTAATACCTTCCCCCTCACCACTAACTATCTCCCCCCTAACAGAGTATAGTGAGGGCTAGTAGTAGTAGTCGCAGTAATACCTCCCCCCTCACCACTAACCATCTCCCCCACTAACAGAGTATAGTGAGGGCTAGTAGTAGAGTAATACCATCCCCCTCACCACTAACTATCTCCCCCCTAACAGAGTATAGTGAGGGCTAGTAGTAGTAGTCGCAGTAATACCTCCCCCCTCACCACGAACCATCTCCCCACTAACAGAGTATAGTGAGGGCTAGTAGTAGCAGTAATACCTTCCCCCTCACCACTAACCATCTCCCCACTAACAGAGGATAGTGAGGGCTAGTAGTAGCAGTAATACCTTCCCCCTCACCACTACCCATCTCCCCACTAACAGAGTATAGTGAGGGCTAGTAGTAGCAGTATACTTCCCCTCACCACTAACCACCATCTCCCCCACTAACAGAGTATAGTGAGGGCTAGTAGTAGCAGTAATACCTTCCCCCCTCACCACTAACCATCTCCCCCACTAACAGATAGTGAGGGCTAGTAGTAGCAGTAATACCTCCCCTCACCACTAACCATCTCCCCCACTAACAGAGTATAGTGAGGGCTAGTAGCAGGAGTAATACCGTCCCGCTCACACTAACATCTCCCCACTAACAGAGTATTAGTGAGGCTAGTAGCAGCAGTAATACCTTCACCCTCACCACTCCATCTCCCCCACTAACAGAGTATAGTGAGGGCTAGTAGCAGTAATACCTCCCCCCTCAACACTAACCATCTACTAACATAGTATAGTGAGGGCTAGTAGCAGCAGTAATACCTTCCCCCTGTTACGATCGGGTCTCGTATAAATCAGTGGCTCTTATACATTGGACTAGACTGGCATAAATGCAACAACGGAAACGCTAGATCCAACCCCTGATATATAATCCCGTCGAACAAAGAACACATATACCATCCAGAGTTATATCTGCGATAGCGGGGTATCTTAACTCTCAGTATCTATGTGCTTCTACTATAGGCTGATGTTCTCTGAAACAGCCTATTACCTATAACATATGGTTGCTTAGTTATGGTACACAAGGAAAAGCAATGGTTTACTTAACGTTACTTTAATCAATAATATATGTCACTCCTTTATGAAAGAAAGTGTTGTAAAGTCCTCAAGCACCGAACAAGGAATCTTCTGAATAATGTCGGATGCTACTAAGCAGAACGTATCGGAAATGGAACCACAAAATAGTAGGAGGCAGGACAGGCACGTGTAGGCTAAATACACAAAAAGGCTGGACCTATAATGTTATTGGACACAAGAATATTATAAGCGGTGCAACAGTAATAATGCTCGCCACGAAAAAGTAGTACTCCTATTAACAAAACCGGTCTATGCTGGTTGTGTCTCTCTACAGCAACCTAGACCTCAAAATGCTTGTGTAGAAATAATGGGTATGCATAAAAGAGTATATGATCTAATCCAGCTAATGTCTACCCGGTGTTAATATAGTCTAGCTGGGATGCGCAAAGGTACAGAATTCTGGTGGAGCAAGGCAGCTCCTAGCCTAGTGTGAACCTTGGCTCTGTGCGGCCTGATTACGTTAATATGAAGGGGTGCTCTCTTGAGGATTCTCGATCACAAGTATCGAGTATCCTCCTGACTACCCTCAAAAGTAAAAGCAAATAGAGTTAGAACAGTGTTGGATGGATTAGGCAAGCAGCCCTCACGCACTACACAGTCTAAACTCCAAGGTACACAGACAGAAGATCCACCCAGTAACCCACAGAATCCGTAGTGTCGTGCAGCTCAAAGTAGCCTACACACAGTGAAAACACCAACAGCAAGGTACCTGATCCCTAGTCTAGCATTATTTAACCCTGTAGAAAACATTAGTGATTGATGGAGACAGTCCGAGCAATACAATCTCCCAAAAAGACAATGACTATCTTCGAGCCTAGCCTATTACATAAGAATGTGAGATCCAGCATATACTACAGTCTGGCCACCAATTCAAGGTGTGATGCAGGGAACCAGAGGGGGATTGATATTAATAAAAGGTGAGGAAGTAGTGGAAATGATAGAGGCAGTAGAAGAGAAAGATTCTAAGACAAGAGTGTGGAACAGTTCAAGGGAGATGCTTAGAGTATGCTGTCTGGGACGGATCTGACCAGGATATTTCCAGGGACCGCATGGGTGGAGTCCCAGTTCGCAGGAATGGCACGAGGGCGCGCGACAGTCGCCCAGTAAGCAGCCGCCTAGTAGGCCGTGTTAGGCAGGAGGCAACGAATCCCACGAGGCCTATGTAAGGGGGCCAGCCAGGCGCCACACCCACCACCAAGTCACACCACCTGGTCTCTCTCTCCCGCTCGCCTTCCCATCATTCAACTACTTAACACAATACTTTCAATTGACTAAATAAAATAGAAAGGATTGTGACAGACGAAAACAAAGAACAGTTCTGAACTGTCTGCAACACAAGCTTTCTCGAGAAGGAAAGTACACAATGATAGGTAGACTGTAGGTACATTCTCTGCCCTGGCGAGTCCCTAGCGAGTAAGCCATGCGGTTCTGGGGGAAGCGGTGAGCGTCACACCCCACCCAAGATTTTTAAGAGGCTCCAACTATTAGCTCTAAATCTGACACGCAGAACCCATACAAAATTCGCCACTCCTAGTCACCCAGCGACAATGAAATGTAAAGCCAGTTCTCTTCAAAATCACACATTATAAAAATGAACAACCCCTCCCAACACAATAGATTAAATTACATAGTTATGCTCATAAGAGCGAGCTTCACTAGCCCTGCCTTCTGAGAGGAGTACAACTCAGAAGTTCTGGTATAACATACTTAAAACAATTTAACTATCAAAGAAAGAGTTTTATAGGATTTTTATATTTTTAATATGTTTATGGCGGCTGCCCTACAGGGGCAGCCTAGCTTTTTTCTTCTATACCAACACAACAACACCTACTTTCCGACCCAATACGCTGGGCTACCCACGCGAGCCAACAAGCACCAGACGTAAACATACTAATCAAACCAAAGTAGGAGGCTACTCTTGTGATGATCTTCCACCCTCGATAAGCAATCTGCAATCACATTCTCAGAACCGGCAATATGGCGTATGTCTAGGTTGTATTAATGCAACATTAATGACCACCTGGTCAGCCTCATATTCCGGTTATGGAATTTATTCAGGAACTTGAGGGGGTGATGGTCGGTGTAAGATCACCACAACTGGTCCATAGGCTGGAAACATACACCTCAAAGTGCCTGAGCGCTAGCGCAATCGCCAGCAGTTCCTTCTCAACTACTGAATAGTTCTTCTGCGCCGAGTTGAACTTTTTTGAGAAGAAACTGACTGGGTGCTCCAGCCCATCTTCGTCTGATTGCATCAGAACGGCACCAGCCCCCACACCACTGGCATCAGTTGCCAGCTGGAATGGTCGGCTGAAGTCCGGGGCCCTGAGGATTGGGTGAGTACACAACAGATGTTTTACTAGCAACAAAGCCCTCTCACACTCAGGCGCTCACTTAAACTTTCTATCTTTGGCCAATAGGTCCGTCAGAGGAGCCAGCACAGTAGACTAGCCCTTTATAAAGCGGCGGTATAACCAATCATGCCCAAAAACCTCATGATCTGCTTCTTGGTGGACAGCCTGGGGAATTGGTTAATAGCCAATATCTTGTTCTGTGGGGGGCACACCTGGCCCAAACCCACCATGAACCCCAGATTCTGCACGGTAGCCCTCACAAAATCACACTTTCCCAGGTTGACCACCAAGTTTGCCTCGCTTAATTTCTTAAATAGGGATTCTACATGTTCACAGTGGCTCTTGAAATCGTCATCGTAGATAATGACGTCGTCCAGGTACACGGTACAGTTCGGAATGTCAGCCACTAACTCGTTCATCAAGCTTTGAAAGGTCGCTGGTGCGTTCTCTAGACCGTACGGCATGACATTACAACGATATGTAGCACCATCCACCACAAAACCACACACCTCTTTCGCCCGCTCAGACAAAGGCACCTTCCAGTAACTTTTACCAGGTCCACCCTGGTCAAGAACTTGGCCCTGCCAATCTTGTCACACAGTCATCGACCCGGGGAAGAGGATATGGGTTGGTGGGAGTCAAGCCGTTCAGCCTGCGGTAATCAACACAGAAGCGCACCTTGCCATCCGGCTTCGGCTGCAGCGTTACGGGAGATGTCCACTTTAACCGCCCCCTTCTCGATCAGTCCCTGTTGCAACATATACTCCAACTCCGCCCGGAGGGCCGGAAGTTTAATAGGGGGCACCCTATAGGGCACTGATTTGAAGGGTGGGTGGTCTCCGACAGCTACGTCGTGCACCTCATGAGTAGTGAGGCCTGGGTGTTCCGCAAATACAGTAGGGTATAAACAGAATAGGCGCTCGACAGCCACACGCTGTTGCTCAGGTAGGTGTTGCAAAGCCTCATGAGCCGCCTGTTTCGTGTTTCCCGCCCACTGATCTGCAGAAACATGATAATCCCAGTTGTCATCCACCTGCGCATGACTGTCCCGTTCTCCTTCTCCACCTTGACTGCTGAAAGTCATCACGGGGACAGTGAGAGGCTCAGGTGGGCGCCTCACATACTCCTTCATCAGGTTGACACGACATAACTGATTCCTCTTACGCCTGTCTGGAGTGGCCACCAGGTAATCTAAGTCCGAGAGCTTCTCTGCTACCCTATAAGGACCAGCGTACTTTGTGACAAGGGGTGACCTACAAGAGGGAGTAGTATCAACACCTCCTGACCCACGTGAAACTCCCTGAGTTTCACCTTGTGGTCGTACCTGTCCTTCATGAGGGCCTGAGAAGCCTACCAGATTGCGGCCAGCCCACTCCAGACTACGCAACATTCGTTCTCTACTCTCAAGTTCGACAGCACCGTCACTACACATTTAGAACCTCCGGGTCTTCTAGCTGCCAATTTGCGAATATCTGAGGGAGCTAAGCCTGTCTAAGTTTTTGCGAAACAACTCATGTCCTCCCCCAACATCGAACTTTGCATCCCGTTGCGCTCTCCATTTATAACTCCATTTATCCGTTCCGGCCTGCCTCTGATTCTCTTTTTAAGCCCTGCCTCTACACTCTCAGTGACCGGTTGTGGTGCTTCTCCAACCTCGTAATAACGGTGCTAATACTGAGTCCCCGAGAAGCGCTTCTGGTACTAGACTCTCCACCGTATCAGCTTTCAGCACCTTCTCGTGACCGTTCCTCCGCTTATTTGAAGACTGTTGGTTAGGCTGTGACTCCCTGGATGCGAAAGATCTGGTTACAACACACGCCATTGGTTGCACCTGACACTTCTCAACCCACTCCTGTTCCTCCCTACTCACGTCGCCCGGCTTCTCGGCAACGACTAAGGGTGAAACCTTAGAAGCAGGCACCGCAAAGTCATTGCCGAGAAGGAGGTCGACGCCCCCAACAGGCAATTTCTCCACGATTCCCACATCCAGTTTGCGAGTCACACCGTCAACTTCAAGCTCCATTCTAACAAGCGGGTATGACCTAGTTGCATTAACTCCCTGCACCACAACTACCCGTGCCGTGTTTATGGGCCTACCAGTGAAATTCTTCAAGAGTGTCTGAGAGGCACCTGTGTCACGCAAAAGCTGTACCCCGTGCTTCTTGCCCCCCCTCTTCACGCAGCCATGCCCTCTATGGTCGCAAAAGGCATCGCGGACAGGGTTCGAGCCTTCCGGATCCTTCTTCACCGGCGGTGCTCCATCCTCTGATCTTATGCCTCCAGCAAACACAGAAGACTTCTGGAACACCCCAATGCTGCGAGCCAATGACACAGCCGCCGTGGGAGGTCTGCTCGGACAAGCTTTTGCCATGTGCCCCTCTTTGTGACAGTGATAACACTCAAATTTCCCCTTGGACTTATACTGAGGTGTAAAAGTCCCCTGACCCTTCTTAAACGGGGCGGTGCTAGGTTTGTGATCAGTCTTGGTGTCATTGCTTTTAAATTTATGTGTGTCCATATTCCGGGGAGGGGGAGGGTAACGCTCCTTAATGCCTACATCGTTTCTCTGTGCAGAGCCGCACCCCCGAGTTAGTGACAACCGAAGATCAGCCATCTCTGCTGCTTCTACGAGAGTTCTTGGGTTCTTCTCTTTAAGGTTTAAAGTCAAGTCGCTGCCCGTACACTTATAAAACTGCTCTAGAAGCATCAACTGTTTCATCTCATCAAACGTAGTTGTCTTCTCTGATCTGAGCCAGTTTCCCATAGCATCGGACAGGTCCCGGGCGTGCTCCAAGAAGGTACTGTCTCGCCCCTTAGTCACACCCCGGAACTTTAACCTATATGTCTCGGGTTGTAGCTCGTATGCCCGCAGGACAGCCTCCTTGAGCTCCTCATAAACAACGCAGGACTCCAAAGGCAGTGCATCGTAAGCCTTGAGCCCCTTACCTATGAGTCTAGAGGACACAAGGGCCGCCCACTTAACTTCAGGCCACTGATGCTCCGAGCACTTCTTCTCAAATCTATTGAAAAACTCTGTGACACCAGACTCGTCAAATACAGGGACCAGTTTGAGAAGCTGCGACAGAGACTGATCATGCGCACGGTTTCCAGTACCGAGTCGCTGTCCCGTCGTCTCAACACGAGACTTCTCTAAATCCATGTCGGCACAGTATCTTGTAGATTCTAGTTCAGTCCTAAGCTCAGCTTCCCTCGTCTGTTGCTGCATCCTAGCCAGCTCTTTTTCTCTCTTCTATCTTAGCTAGCTCTATCTGCTGTTGACTCTGATGTTGCATCTTTGCCATCTCGAGCTGAAAGAGCATATCCGAGGTCAAACTTTGAGGAGGAGGAGGAGATGCAATGATGTTAGAAATACCCGGTGATCCCCCCAGGGGCAAACCACCCTGCCAGTCACTACCCACCTGTGGAAGCGTGCTCAGGGTCGGTACTCCAATAGGAGGATTGGGAGTCGAGTGAAGGGGAAGCTCGGCCAAAGGGATCTGAGCACTCACCCTACCTCGTACGCCAGTCACCCCCCCCCAGCACACACGTCATCAGGTCATCCTTGGTCATGCCACTAGTACATACATGACCGATAGCTGCGACTAAGCACTGGAGACCGTACCGATTCATACCCACCAACCAGTCGGAACTAACAGGCCATTGTAAAAAATTCCTTGCATCCTCCTCACTGTTCACCAAGTTAACAACCTGCCCATGCTGCTGCTCCTCAGCTTCTACATCACGTACTGTGTCTTCATCCTGCACTGATCCGCTATAAGACATGATGCTCACTGAAGATTTTTCACTTTGATACACAAAAAAGAAGTACCCCAAACTCTTATACCACAATATTCACAATAAAAAATTCTCGGAGACAGCTTAAGTGCTATATTACTTTGCTAAACAAATAATTCTGGCATGTCCTCAAAAAATATTCCACAAAATCAACAAATGTTCACTGCCTAAACTGTGAGAAAAATCTGCACAATAACCTGCAATTATATGTCAGTTCACCAAATCCTGAGCTAGGTCGCCATTTGTTATGATCGGGTCTCGTATAAATCAGTGGCTCTTACACATTGGACTAGACTGGCATAAATGCAACAACGGAAACGCTAGATCCAACCCCTGATATATAATCCCGTCGAACAAAGAACACATATACCCTCCAGAGTTATATCTGCGATAGTGGGGTATCTTAACTCTCAGTATCTATGTGCTTCTACTATAGGCTGATGTTCTCTGAAACAGCCTATTACCTATAACATATGGTTGCTTAGTTATGGTACACAAGGAAAAGATAGTTAACTTAATTAAATAACAAGAGTGATCAAATGCAAACAAGAAGAAGGTTTACTTAACGTTACTTTAATCAATAATATCTGTCACTCCTTTATGAAAGAAAATGTTGTAAAGTCCTCAAGCACCGAACAAGGAATCTTCTGAATAATGTCGGATGCTACTAAGAAGAACGTATCGGAAATGGAACCACAAAATAGCAGGAGGCAGGACAATGCACATGTAGGCTAAATACACAAAAAGGCTGGACATATAATGTTATTGGACACAAGAATATTATAAGCGGTGCAACTGTAATAATGCTCGCCAAGAAAAAGTAGTACTCCTATTAACAAAACCGGTCTATGCTGGTTGTGTCTCTCTACAGCAACCTAGACCTCAAAATGCTTGTGTAAAAATAATGGGTATGCATAAAAGAGTATATGATCTAATCCAGCTAATGTCTACCCGGGTTAATAAAGTCTAGCTGGGATGCGCAAAGGTACAGAATTCTGGTGGAGCAAGGCAGGTCCTAGCCTAGTGTGGACCTTGGGTCTGTGCGGCCTGATTACGTTAATATGAAGGGGTGCTCTCTTGAGGATTCTCGATCACAAGTATCGAGTATCCTCCTGGCGACCCTCAAAAGTAAAAGCAAATAGAGTTAGAACAGTGTTGGGTGGATTAGGCAAGCAGCCCTCACGCACTACACAGTCTAAACTCCAAGGTACACAGACACAAGATCCACCCAGGTAACCCACAGAATCCGTAGTGTCGTGTAGCTCAAAAGTAGCCTACACACATTGAAAACACCAACAGCAAGGTACCTGATCCCTAGTCTAGCATTATTTAACCCTGTAGAAACATTAGTGATTGATGGAGACAGTCTGAGCAATACAATCTCCCAAAACGACAATGACTATCTTCAACCTTAATCTAGTACATAAGAAATGTGAGATCCAGCATATAATACAGTCTGGCCACCAATTCAAGGTGTGGATGCAGAGAACCAGAGGGGAATTGATATTAATAAAAGGTGAGGAAGTAGTGGAAATGATAGAGGCAGTAGGAGAGAAAGATTCTAAGACAAGAGTGTGGGACAGTTCAAGGGAGATGCTTAGAGTATGCTGTCTGGGAAGGATCTGACAAGGATATTCTCATGGACCTCCTGGCTGGAGTCCCAGTTCGCAAGAATGGCACGAGGGCGCGCGACAGTCGCCCAGTAAGCAGCCGCGTAGTAGGCAGTGTTAGGCAGGAGGCAACGAATCCCGCGAGGCCTATGTAAGGGGGCCAGCCACGCGCCGCACTCACTACCAAGTCACACCACCTTGTCTCTCTCTCTCTCCCTCTCCCACTCGCCTTCCCATCATTCAACTACTTAACACAATACTTTCAATTGACTAAATAAAATAGAAAGGATTGTGACAGACGAAAATAAAGAACAGTTCTGAACTGTCTGCAACACAAGCTTTCTCGAGAAGGAAAGTACACAATGATAGGTAGACTGTAGCTTTATTCTCTGCCCTGGCAAGTCCTAGCGAGTAAGCCATGCGGTTCTGGGGGAAGCGGTGAGCGTCACAGGGCATATTCATTATTTTATTCACAAGTTATTTAGGAATATTCAAGAAATAGTAGGTTAGGGCTACTTCATCCACAATATCTCACTCCTTCGGAACTTGTCTCGTGACAATCTCGTCGTGATCGAAGTTATCTAGTTTATTGCGCTACTGTCTCACTGTAATCGCCTGGTCATACCAAAAACATCATTGCCAATAATGACGGATCGCTGAAATCGCAATGAAGGACGCAATGACATCGTAATTAATCGATATTGTCGCAATGATGTTACACAATTGTCGCACAATATTCGCAATTATCGTTTGAAGGTCGACCAATTCGCACACCTTTTCCATGAGTTGCGACAAACGAGACCTTGGTGCGAATACTGAGATTCTACTGAGATAAGGTGAGAATGAAGTGAGACAATGCCCGATAATGTCACATTTGTCGCAGCAGTCGTCCATTCCCAGCCCGATTATAAACTTTTCAAAATCTAACGGCGACCCTAGCGATTTCCGGGGGACTCGTGGGGGGGTTTGTGAGACTATTGTGAGAATACTGCGATTGATTGCGACTTTATGGTCGATTAATGCGAATACTGGACATAGAAAAAAAAACTGTCGCAAGCTGTTGCATCGCATTCGAAGTCGCCGAGTCGCACAGTGGGATCCCACCTTTAGTAGTGATGATGGTAACCCATCGCAGAGTTGGGTATGCCGTTTTGATTTTGGGCGAAACAGCACATCTACTTTATTAATAAATTGTGTTGACATTTAAAGCAAATATATTTAATGATAATATAGAATAACATAAAAAGTTAGAAATCGCGAAAAAGAGAGAAAAACACAACAAACAACAGCAACAGATAAACCATATATAAACTGCGTGTAGATATGCGTGTAAATGCGGGGAAGAGCAAGGTTATGGTCTTCGAAAGGGGTGAAGCCACAGAGTGTGAGGTGAAGTTGAACGATCATGCTATGGAGATTGTCAGCTCATTTAAGTATCTGGGCAATGTTCTGAGTAAAGCTGGGAGTATGGATGAAGAAGTGCGGGAGAGGGTGCAACGGGAAGAGGGTTGTAGGAACGCTGAGAGCAGTAACAAGAAATAGGGTGATCAGCATGGAAGTAAAGAAGTCCTTGCATGACAGTGTGGTAATCCCGATACTGACTTACGGAAACGATGCATGGAAAGTGTGAAAAGGAACACCTTGAGATGGTTCGGCCATATGGAACGTATGGGAAGCGAAAGAATGACTAAGAGGATGTATGAGAGCTAGGTGAAAGGACAGAGAAGGAGAAGTAAACTGAGAGAGAGGTGGAAGGATGGAGTGAAGAAGTATATGGATGAAGGCAGTGCTGGTTGGGAGGAGGGCTGTCGACTAACTGGGATCAGAGGTGCATGGGGGCGTTTCGTTCGTGGCCACTCATTCGGGGATCACGGCATCAGGTAATAGATAGATAGATAGAAGATGATGTATATAATGAAGATGACGATGACAATGATGATGATAACGATGATAATGAAGATGATGATGACCATGATAATGATAGTGATGATAGTTATGAAGATGATGATAAGATAATAACAATGATGACGATAATAATGATGATGATGATAATGTTACTACTGAAGGCCACGGTACTGAAAGGGTAAATAATGGGCAGACGATAAGAAGTTCCCTGCCAGACATATTGTATAACTTTGGTGGCCAGACTTCTTGATTGACACTACCCTAACGAGGCACCTCTCTCTCTATCTATCTAACTCTAATGCTCTCTCTCTCTCTCTCTCTCTAAAATGATCAGACACACATAATTTACTTTTCTATCATAATAATATACGGGTTGATTACTACCATTATACATGTATCTGGAAAATATAATTATGTGAAGTAACGGGTCTGTAGACAAGCCATCCAAAAAGAAGTTGCGGAGTAGCCAGTCTGCAACTCCCAGACCCTATAAAAGACGAGAGAAAATAGCAGAGACACCCCAATTCTCCCATGCTCTAGCCCCTGGACAAATACCCAAGCGACCCCTGTTTCACCGTTTTCTACGACGAGACAAAGGTATGGGAGGTCACCCAAACTCATTAGCCACCTGCTCGGGTCACGCCCCCTCGCAGCCGGATACCGGCACGGGCTACATGTACTCAGCTCCCAGATATGGAGGACACGGAAGAAGTAGTTATGCAAATAGAACATCAACGGCCTGGAATCTACCAACAGGAATGGATATAAACGAGAGGACACATTGTGGCGGATCGGGAGATCCAATAAACCTCGACCAAGAACAACAATTAAGCGAGCTATAGCAATGTTTGTTTAAGAATTTAGCTCATGGACGAGTCCATACATATCCCATTTCTCCCTTATTAGACTAAGTAACTAGGTCTTAAGTAATTAATGAGCTGCCTACCATATATATATCAATGTAAACAGCCACTATGTATACCTACGATAAGTAATTACCTCACAACTTAATCACAACCATTTCCCCATGTCCCTCTGAGTTTGAAACCCTGTCCACAAGAGTCAAGAAAAAAGTCGCACATTACCTCAAAAAAATTGTGGAAAAGTATGCAAGCTACACGACCCTAATACTCAACCCCTACCCAGGAACCGAGTAACTAAGTAACTGTGTAGCTGGCACCAGCCTGCACCAGCCTGCCCCTGCCCTGCCGGGAGAGTGTGCGATCCTGAAGTGCCCCTGGAGTCCTGTCGGAGGGATGCCCTACCTTCCTGAAGCCTGGAGCCTGAAGTGCTGCCCGAGGACGCCCTGCCCCCGGAAGTGCTGCCCGAGGACGCCCTCTCCCCAGAAGTGATGCCGAGGACGCCCTGCCCCTGGAAGTGCTGCCCGAAGATGCCCTGCCCCCCGGAGTGTTGCCCCTAGGACCTACGACCTACGTTGGCCAGCCCTGCATTCTCTTCACCAGCCCTCCAAACATTCCCTAAGGTTCTGTGTGTCTTTTCGTTGTGTTATTGTTGTGGAGGTATAGGTTAAAATATGTGAATCGTGTTGTGTTAATTAATTCTGAGATCTGTGCCCAAGATCTTTAATTACGTATTGTGTTCATCCTTCAGAATCGTTATATAAAGACTTAGTTATGGTCTGTGTTTAAGACCTAGTGTTCATAATTTATTTATTTGCTCTAGAACGTCCTACGCATAGTCGCATACGTTATATACATTTGTTTTAATTAACTCACCTTGCACACTCGCAGATTTTCCTAAAATATGTATTCTGTTGTGTATTTTGCAAGTTGAGGTCGATGTGTATTTCGTGTGTAATTACCCTTCTTGAGTCGTCACTGATTACCTAGAACCTACACCCAATTTTATAACTAATTTACCTAATTGATCTTACCTAGAACCTACGCCCAATTTTATAATTAATTTACCACAGTATCCTCGTTGAGAAGTGTTGTTACTTTATCAAAACATTTATTTCCCGAGTTCCCCAATTTTTACTCTCTTAAATTAATTAAACTCCATTGTAATTATTTAATGAACTAGTATTTACGTTCATTTGATTACTGATGTAAGTAATTCTGATTCTTCATGTTTGGGAATTCCAGTATTGCATAGAGTATGTTACTTAATTCCACATCACTTACCATACACCTTTAATTCTAGTATATGTTTATTGTCAGGCTCTGTTAACTCGTTCAGACGTCTGGGTAATACTATTTTGAGTATTACCTTAGCACAACTTTGTCGTGTGCGTCTTACCATACACCTTTAATTCCAGTGTATGTTCATTGTAAGACTGTTAACTCGTTCAGACGTCTTGGTAATACTATTTTGAGTATTACCTTAGCACAACTCCGTCGTGTGCGCCCCCTTCTATTCATAATTGATATTGAATTAATTATTAATTACACTGTCATTCCTTGATAGTTCCAGAGCGTTCATTGTCTAAGCTCATTTAATCAATTATAATCTGTTCTTAATTACAATTAATAGATATCCTTCTATATTCCATTACTAATAATATATTCAATTTATATCTGAATTCCTCGGCTCGTTTGGTTATTCTTACATACGATCGTTGACATGAATATAAGATATTCATTAGATATTACATAATTTAGTCCACCCAATTAATCTTTTGTAAAATAAATTAACTCATCTCTTGCCCCCAATTTCAGAGTAACATTATTCAAATTACCATTCTAATTGCATTAACTTTGATATTAATTTCAGCCACCGCAGTCCAGTAGGTGACCTGACCTCCTCAATTTAAGTAGGAAGGTCACTTGAGAATACCGCGACTACCTAGCCGGCTCGCCACTACCAGTCGTGTGACTCAGCCTCCCCACCTGAGTTATTATTCACTCTCTCAACTCTCCCAGCCTCTCTTATTTGAGATTGTGTTATAGTGCTTTCACTGTTGTTTTATTCACGGAAGACACTCGACTCACATCACGATTATGATTAAGGGTTGATTCTATAAGTTACATGTATTATTTAGTTGCAGATTATTCACCTGGTTATAACCTCTGTTGAAGAGCGATTGCTCCCCAATTCATGATCTACCATTTATATGCCTGGTAATCCTTGCCTGATAGTTCCAATAATTATCTAGGTGAAGCTACAATCTGATTGTCAGGTATTAGATCTAATTGAATAAACAGGTGTAATAATTGTTCTGTGTTGTTATTGAGTACTGTAGTACCTAATTGAATACTGTTACGTGTGTTGTTATTGAGTACTGTATTACCTAATTGAATACTGTTATGTGTGTTGTTATTGAGTACTGTAGTACCTAATTGAATACTGTTACGTGTGTTGTTATTGAGTACTGTATACCTAATTGAATACTGTTATGGTGTTGTTATTGAGTACTGTATTACCTAATTGAATACTGTTATGTGTGTTGTTATTGAGTACTGTATTACCTAATTGAATACTGTTATGTGTGTTGTTATTGAGTACTGTATTACCTAATTGAATACTGTTGTGTGTTTTATTGAGTACTGTAGTACCTAATTGAATACTGTTATGTGTGTTGTTATTGAGTACTGTAGTACCTAATTGAATACTGTTATGTGTGTTTGTTATTGAGTACTGTAGTACCTAATTGAATACTGTTATTGTGTTGTTATTGAGTACTGTAGTACCTAATTGAATACTGTTATGTGTGTTGTTATTGAGTACTGTATTACCTAATTGAATACTGTTATGTGTGTTGTTATTGAGTACTGTAGTACCTAATTGAATACTGTTATGTGTGTTGTTATTGAGTACTGTAGTACCTAATTGAATACTGTTATGTGTGTTGTTATTGAGTACTGTAGTACCTAATTGAATACTGTTATGTGTGTTGTTATTGAGTACTGTAGTACCTAATTGAATACTGTTACGTGTGTTGTTATTGAGTACTGTATTACCTAATTGAATACTGTTATGTGTGTTGTTATTGAGTACTGTAGTACCTAATTGAATACTGTTACGTGTGTTGTTTTGAGTACTGTAGTACCTAATTGAATACTGTTATGTGTGTTGTTATTGAGTACTGTATTACCTAATACTGTTATGTGTGTTGTTATTGAGTACTGTATTACCTAATTGAATACTGTTATGTGTGTTGTTATTGAGTACTGTATTACCTAATTGAATACTGTTATGTGTGTTGTTATTGAGTACTGTAGTACCTAATTGAATACTGTTATGTGTGTTGTTATTGAGTACTGTAGTACCTAATTGAATACTGTTATGTGTGTTGTTATTGAGTACTGTATTACCTAATTGAATACTGTTATGTGTTGTTATTGAGTACTGTAGTACCTAATTGAATACTGTTATGTGTGTTGTTATTGAGTACTGGTACCTAATTGAATACTGTTATGTGTGTTGTTATTGAGTACTGTAGTACCTAATTGAATACTGTTATGTGTGTTGTTATTGAGTACTGTAGTACCTAATTGAATACTGTTATGTGTGTTGTTATTGAGTACTGTATTACCTAATTGAATACTGTTATGTGTGTTGTTATTGAGTACTGTATTACCTAATTGAATACTGTTAGTGTGTGTTGTTATTGAGTACTGTAGTACCTAATTGAATACTGTTATGTGTGTTGTTATTGAGTACTGTAGTACCTAATTGAATACTGTTATGTGTGTTGTTATTGAGTACTGTAGTACCTAATTGAATACTGTTATGTGTGTTGTTATTGAGTACTGTAGTACCTAATTGAATACTGTTATGTGTGTTGTTATTGAGTACTGTAGTACCTAATTGAATACTGTTATGTGTGTTGTTATTGAGTACTGTAGTACCTAATTGAATACTGTTATGTGTGTTGTTATTGAGTACTGTAGTACCTAATTGAATACTGTTATGTGTGTTGTTATTGAGTACTGTAGTACCTAATTGAATACTGTTATGTGTGTTGTTATTGAGTACTGTAGTACCTAATTGAATACTGTTATGTGTGTTGTTATTGAGTACTGTAGTACCTAATTGAATACTGTTATGTGTGTTGTTATTGAGTACTGTAGTACCTAATTGAATACTGTTATGTGTGTTGTTATTGAGTACTGTAGTACCTAATTGAATACTGTTATGTGTGTTGTTATTGAGTACTGTAGTACCTAATTGAATACTGTTATGTGTGTTTATTGAGTACTGTAGTACCTAATTGAATACTGTTATGTGTGTTGTTATTGAGTACTGTATTACCTAATTGAATACTGTTATGTGTGTTGTTATTGAGTACTGTATACCTAATTGAATACTGTTATGTGTGTTGTTATTGAGTACTGTAGTACCTAATTGAATACTGTTATGTGTGTTGTTATTGAGTACTGTAGTACCTAATTGAATACTGTTATGTGTGTTGTTATTGAGTACTGTAGTACCTAATTGAATACTGTTATGTGTGTTGTTATTGAGTACTGTAGTACCTAATTGAATACTGTTATGTGTGTTGTTATTGAGTACTGTAGTACCTAATTGAATACTGTTATGTGTGTTGTTATTGAGTACTGTAGTACCTAATTGAATACTGTTATGTGTGTTGTTATTGAGTACTGTAGTACCTAATTGAATACTGTTATGTGTGTTGTTATTGAGTACTGTAGTACCTAATTGAATACTTATTTGTGAGAGTAAGACTGTGTTAGATTTGACCCTGTTGAGTTATTTACGGTCTATAAGTCCAGGTCTGGATTTTAGTACAGACTATATCACGAGCTGTAAATATTATAGCCCGACATAACAATATGTTTATGGACAATACAATTACCCTTGCCACACCTTCTTTAAACACTATATTATTCATATATTTTGGCTTTCATTAAATTATATTTAAGTTACGATAGATTTGCGCACCAAATACAGAATTACACTCTAACCAAACAAAAATGCTCCGGTTTGACACGAGAGGCCATGTACAAAGGAGGAGTACAAAGGAAATCAAGTAACAACAGGTCTAGTGACCCTTCTAGGCTGCTTGTCCTCCAAAACACTGAGGATCAAGTGTCCAAACAGTGGTTTAGAATGGGTAAGGGAATATTGGAAAGGGAACTACTGCCCTGGAACTAATGTCCGTGGCAGGATTAGGAAGTTAGTAGGGGACAGATGGGTTAGTAACTAAGGGGGGATAAAATAAAATAATTCATTTACAAACGCAGTCAGTCGCGGGCTTGATGAGAGATATTTGTCTAGGCGAAGTTTAAATGAATCAACAGTGCTGCAATCTATAACATCTCGGGGAAGCCCATTAAACAAGTTGACAACTCGATTGAAGAAGAAATTCTTAGATTCGTGTGAGTTAACCCACTGAGCCCCAGGCTATATAATATAAATGTACACTCTAGGCCAAGCAGGTTGGCAAAAAAAAAAATCAGAAAACACCTGGAATGGGTTAGAATGAAGGAAAAAAAAATAAAAAAAAACGATCCCCTAGGTCATTTAGGTGTCCTAAGGAGCGCCCAAAAGTTGGAATTAACATGGGGAAATGGGTAGGCATAAACATGCAAAAACACATTTTGCGCGTTCACGCGGACTTTGAGGGTTTTCAACCATTGGCATTGTTGCATCCGATACTTACGCAGTTCCCATACAAATATGAGCCCTCTAGATGCCATAGGACCGGATGTATTAACCGCGACGCATCCTATGCGTCGCTGGGGTTTATCGTTACATACATTGCCGACGCATACGCTGCGGCGCTGGGGTCCTGTGGGTTAAAAGATTTACCAATAATTTTGCAACCATTTCCCCACGTGTAATTAGATTCGTCGATAGTGAAGTACTTACTATAGTTCATATTGTCGATGCCTTTGATGATTTTTTATTTTTTTTTTTTTATTTTTTTTTTTTTTTTATATATATTCCAACTACTTCCTCTCGGGCATAGGCTGATAGCCTTTACACTCTACCGCTGAACACAGTGAGGCCCGTGAGGTCTTGTTCCAGCCTAGGGAGTGAGACGTGCAAACCACCTATTTCAAGGCTCGAACCCAACTCCATCTCTGAAGCTGCTTCGCCTCTGCGCTTCAGTCTCACTCCCCAGGCTCGGATCCTCACTCTCAGAACGCCACCTATTGAGCAATTAACTCACTAAGCATTGCCCCCCTGTAGCATATTTTGAATATGGGAATATTCATACAGTGCTATTTAATCAGGGAACAATGAGGGTATTTTGTTTTGGCATTTCGGTGTGCTGTGGTAATGCACTGAAACTAGGTACAGCTCAAATTCCATCCCAATAATATCTTCCCATTGACATATTGGGATTCGAACCCGGGTCCATTGGATTACCAGTCCAGTGCCAAGACCACTCTGCCACACCTCCACTTGAATTAAGTCGCCTCTTAATCATCGCTGGGTTAAAGGAAATAGATTTAATTCTCTAAGATGCTCCTCCTTCGGTTTGTTCTTTAGGCTAGGAATCATTTTGGTAACTCTACGTTGAACTCGTTCTAGCTTGTCTATATCTTTTTGGTAATAAGGGCACCAGAATTGAACGCAGTATTCCAGAAGAGGGCGGACTAAGGAATTGTAAAGGGTTAGGATAACTTCTTTGAATTTATGCTCAAATGACCTGCCTATAAAGCCAATTATTTTGTTTGCCTTCTTAACAACTTCTGAACAATGTTGACTCGGTTTTAGGTTACTAGATATTGTTACTCCCAGATCGGTTTCTCTGTTTACATTTTTAACCTCCTCCGTCACATATGACGCGAACGCGTCATATGGCGGTTTTATCCAAAAGTATCATATGACGCGGTCGCGTAATATGAACCTAGTGAAATAGCTCAATAATAAGTTATATGACGCTTTTGCGTCATTTTGAGCTCAGTAAGTTAGGTAAGTTAGATCATAATCTGTCGGTTGATGGCAACCAAAAATTCCTCCGACTTCTTACGGTCCCTCGTGTGAGAAAGACTGTTGTGCGAGAAATACAGGGCACTCGGGCAACCCCTATCTTACGTAAGTTAATATGTCTGGGGGGGTTAAGCTGAGTGCCATTCATCGAATAGTTTGCTTTCTCATTTTGGTATCCGATATGTAGCACTTTACATTTATCCGCATTGAAACTCATTTGCCAAATTTGGGACCAACATGACAACTTATCTAGATTGTGTTGTACATCGTCAACTTGTTCTTTTGAGAGTACGCTATTTGCAATTTTTGTATCGTCAGCAAATTTTGAGATTGTACAGGTGAAACTCTTATCTTTGTCATTAATGTAAATTAGAAAGATAATTGGTCCTAGTACCGATCCCTGGGGTACCCCAATACATACATTGGTCCATTTAGATGCCTTACCGTTTATAACTACTCTTTGCTTTCTGTCGCTGAGCCAATTTTTTATCCATTTCAATACACTGTCTTGTATTCCATGCGTTTTTAGTTTTAGCAGTAAACGTTTGTGGGGAACTTTGTCAAAGGCCTTTTGAAAATCAAGGTATATATATAATATCTACAGCTTTACTCTCATCGTAGAGGTTGAGGATATCGTGGAAGAAGTCTAAGAGGTTTGTTAAACAGGAACGTTTTTTTACGAAAGCCGTGTTGAGTATCTTTAAGTATATTATTTTCGTCTAAGTGATTTACGAGTCTATCTCTTATGAGTGTTTCTAGCATTTTACATACAGTTGAGGTTAAGTAATTGTACAATAGTTACTGGGTAGGGATTTGCTGCCTTTTTTTAATATCGGTGTTATGTTGGCTGGCTTCCACTGATCAGGCAGAGTTCCAGACTGAAAGGATTTATTGAATAGCAATGTCAGTGGTTTGGAGAGCTCATCCTTAGCTTCCTTTAAAACTCTAGGTGAGATTGTATCAGGTCCAGGCATTTTATTTACTTTGAGTTTATCTAAACAATTCAATACTTCTCTCTCTGTAACGGTGATATTGCTTAGAACATCTGAATTATCAATCTGAATCGGCTATGGTGTAGGGATATCACTGAGGTCTTCTGTTGTAAAAACTGATGCAAAGAAGGTATTGAGGGCATTACTCATTTGTACTTCGTCTTTGGTGTATTCTCCATTTTCATCGACAAACTAACGGTCCAACAGTTGAAGTAACTACTTATTTCTTTCTGATATAACTATAGAATTATTTCGAGTTTGTTTTACTTTGATTCGCAACATGTAACTCCAGGGTCGTTTTACTTTGTTTAATAAACTTTTTGGCTTTGCGTCGTAGCTCTACAAATTTTACCCGTTCTTCGTAATTTTGTGAGGATTTTAATCTATCATTAGCAAACTTTTTAGCAAGCAGACAGTTTGAAATATCTTTATTCCACCATTTGGGCTTATTAGTATGGCCTGTACGCCGTATTTTCGATGGTATGCAGTCTTGTACTGCTTTTAGGTAAGTGGTTTCGAATAATTCCAAAGATGTATTTATGTCGTTATTGTTAACTAAAAAGCTCCAGTCAGTTTCTTTAAACATAGCTCTAAGTTTATGAAAGTTTGCTTTCTTGAAATTAGGGACTTTTTCAATGCTGCTATTTGTTTTTATACTAGTAAACTTTAAAGTGAAAGTTATTGTACGATGGTCGCTGTTACTGAATTCATCACCAACATTCAAATTCTCTATTAATTCTTCTTTTGTTGCAAGTACAAGGTCAAGAACGTTATTACCACGGGTCGGCGATCGAACAAGTTGTTGTTGTTGTTGCTGTTCCCCAGGCTGCCTGGCCGAACAGCCCCAAGGCCCCGAGCAAGACCAAGGCCATAACCGAGCGCCCCCACAGAACCCTCCCTGCCTACCACAATAAAGCCTGGGTGACCGAAGCCACTCCATGGCAGGGAGCTGAAAAGGGTGCGGAAACGCCCGGGAAAACAAAGCCCCACCCAGGGCCCTGTGCCCCTCAGCAATTATGAAGAGAAAGTTGAGGGGCAAAGGAAAAATGTGACGAACAAGTTGATAGAGTAAACTCTCCTGCAAGTTCGCATACAAGTCATGTCCGGAGTGTGAAGTTAGAGTATCGCCCCACTTGGTCACAGGTAAATTAAAGTCGCCAAAAATTACGGTATCTTGTGAGTTACTTACATCTGCAATTTGTTCGTAAATTTCTCGGTCAGTTTGCACTGATTGAGTTGGAGGTTTGTATATTAATGCAAGAGGGAATGAAGACTACGAGAGACAGAAACGAGCGAGGTACGTAGAGAGTAAGAGGGTGGTGAAGAGAGTAGTGAAGGAAAGTAAGAGAGGAGTAGATGAGGAATTTGGAAGGAATCTGAGTGTAAAATGGAGGGAGAGTAAGAAACTGTTCTGGAAAGAAGTCAAGAAAGTTAGGGAAGGTAGCAAGGGAAACAGTAAGGGTGTGAAAGATAAGAATGGGAGAATGCTAGCCAAGAAGCAAGAAAGAGTCGAAAGATGGAGGGAGTACTTCAATGAGTTGCTAAATGTAAGGAATGAAGAGCCAGCAAACATAGCTGGATATGGTATGGGAGGGAGAAGAAGAGAAGTAGTGGAGGATGAGGTGGGGATCAGGAGGTCAGAAGTGTGGGAAGCCATGAAAAGAGTGAAGTTGGGGAAAGCACCAGGAACAGATGGAGTGTGTGGGGAAATGTAGAGGTATGGTGGTGAGATAGTGATCGAATGGGTATGGAAAATGTGCAAACTAGCATGGGAGAAGGGGAGTGCACCCGATGACTGGAAGACTGGCATAATAGTCCCCCTATATAAGGGCAAAGGGGAAAGAGGAGTGTGTGGTAACCACCGAGGAATATGTTTTCTTAGCGTAGTAGGGAAGGTATACAGTAGGGTAGTGATTGAGAGAGTGAGAGTGAGAACGGAGAAATGGATAGGCGACGAGCGGGGAGGTTTTAGGAAGGGAAGAGAATGTGTAGATCAGATTTTTACCCTGAATTGTGTTGTGGAGAAATATCTGGAGAAGAAACAAAAGGTGTATGTTACCTTTATGGACTTGGAGAAGGCCTATGACAGAGTGGATAGAGAAGGTTTGTGGAAAGTACTTAGAATATACGGAGTAGATGGCAAGTTGCTGAAAGCAGTGAAGAGCATTTATGAGGGTGCAAAGGCGGCAGTACGTGTGGAGAATGAGCAGAGCGAGTTCTTTGACCTGAATGTTGGTTTGAAACAGGGGTGTGCGATGTCCCCGTGGTTGTTTACTGTATATATGGACGGAGTCATGAAAGAAATACTATCAAGAGCAGTGGATGTTGGTGTATCGCTGAAAAGGGAGGGAATTGAGTGGAAGCTACCTATACTGTTGTTTGCGGATGATACAGTTCTGATGAGTGATAATGAATGGGAGTTGCAGGGTCTGGTAAATGAGTTTGGAACAGTGTGCGAAAAACGGAATTTGAAGGTAAATGCGGGGAAGAGCAAGCTTATGGTCTTCGAAAGGGGTGAAGTCACAGAGTGTGAGGTGAAGCTGAACGGTCAGGCTATGGAGATCGTCAACTCTTTTAAGTATCTGGGCAGTGTGTTGAGTAAAGATGGGACTATGGATGAAGAAGTGCGGGAGAGGGTTCAACAGGGGAAGAGGGTTGTAGGAACGCTGAAAGCAGTAACAAGAAATAGGGTGGTCAGTATGGAAGTGAAGAAGTCCTTGCATGACAGTGTGGTAATCCCGACACTGACTTACGGAAGCGAAGCATGGACGTTGGTTGAGAGACTCAGACCAAGAATGAGAGCAGTGGAAATGAATTACTTAAGAAGTGCGTGCGGAGTTACATGGAGGGATAGACAGACTAATGAAGAAGTAAGAAAGAGGTGTGGTGTGGAGGTAGATGTGCTGAAAAGTGTGAAAAGGAACAACTTGAGATGGTTCGGCCATATGGAGCATATGGAAAGCTAGAGAATGACTAAGAGGGTGTACGAGAGCAAGGTGGAGGGACAGAGAAGGAGAGGTAGACCGAATGAGAGGTGGAAGGATGGAGTGAGGAAGTATATGAACGAAGGCGGTGCTGGTTGGGGGGAGGGGCGTCGACTGACTGGGGACAGAGGTGCATGGGGGCGGTTCGTTCATGGCCACACCTTCGGGGATTACGGCGTCGGGCAATAGATAGATAGATAGCTTATTTTTGTACCTTTATTATTCTTTATTAGCACAAAAGATGTGTCGACGTTCACAATTTGAGGTTTTGACATGAGGGTCATGTTAAGACTTTCTTTGATATAAAGTAAAACGCCACCTCCATTTCTATTTATTCGGCTTTTCTCAAACATTACATAACCAGGAACTGAATACTCTGCTAAAAAGTCTCTATCATTTGTATTGAGCCAAGATTCTGCTATGCCAATCGCATCATAATTTTCTGTAAACACTAGTTCCTCTAAATTTGAACATTTATTGCGTATGCTACGAGCGTTTGCATAGAAAACCTTTAAAGTTCCGGTTTTAGAACTCACAGAACGCTCTTTAATCAAATTTTTGGTTCTGGTCAGATCTACATTTACATTCATGGATTTCCTTGGTCCTCGGTCATTATCCCTGGCGGTTTGGAGTTTGGGTCGTGTTGGTGGAGCTTTATCCAAATTCGTGGTTCCTGACGGATTAGCATTTAATTCCTTCGCAGGTTGCCGTCCTCGCTGTCTTCGGTCCTCCTTCCTGGTTGTCCTGTGCTGAGTCGATTTCTTCTCCGAAAATCTTTCACCGCATCGTTGAGAAGACGCCCAAAACGTGCTGCTCCCACCTGGTTCAGATGTACGGAGTGCTGGTGCTGGTGTTTTGCAGTGGTACCATGTGGATCTGCGCATATGCGAAAACTTTGAATTTCTCACCTCTAACTAGGCCTTTCAAAATACGTCCAGCATGCCGTCATGTAGCTCAGAGGTAATGGTTAAGGCTCACACCCAAGAAGTTTAGCATTCGATCCCAGCACAATACAATATTGTTGTGCTTGTATCATTATTATAGAAAGTTAGGTTAGGTTAGGTTAGGTTAGTTAGGTTAGTCTAATGAATATAATGTAATATATTCTGAAGAAAATCTAGTCAAAGTTATCGCGCATGTGCAGATCCACACGTCACCGCCTCACCGCGCCAGCACCAGCGCTCCGTACATGGCCTCCCGTTTGATACCCTGCCGCATCTAACGGAGGGAGTCAACCGACGGTGTTCTTCCTGCACCCACCTTATTTTGCCTTATTGCTTTAGCAATTTTAACCTTTTGAGGATCATGCCACAGTTTGACAGTTTGTTCATGCTATCACTAGACGATTTTGGCAACTTAGGAAGGATATGTGGGAAACAAAAGAGCAAAGGATATCTCAATAAACCCTTGGACTTCCCTATACTCTTCTTAATCTGAATAAAAACGCCTAGTAAGAGCCAAAAGAAAAAAGAAAAGCGTCATCTTATCTTGAAAGGATTAAGATGCTTCATCACATTAGTTTGGTGATTCTCTGGTTTTTGGCCTTATTCAGTTGTCATTTATTCCTTGGTGAACGATGGCAATCCTTCAATTTAAGGGGAGGGTTTTGTTATTACCCCCTTCTCCCTCATGTTTAGCCCCAATAGTTTTGATATTTTAAGACGTTCGCCCTATTAGTTTGACGATTTAAATACCTTATGCCTCATTTTCTTTCCATTATTAAGACTTTTCGTGCCATTTAGGTCTCGGTTTTTACTGGAAAGCGATAGCGAGTCTGTAATTTAGGAGGAACTGGCCTTCAGCCTAATCGTTTCTTCACCAAAAAATGTACAAATTTATATCTTGGGGGTGTTTTTTAAAGATTGATAGAGGTTGTGGGATCAAACTAAAAAACACCCCTTAAGGGGGGATGGGATGGTTTTTCTGGCCCTCTTCTCCCTCATGTTTAGCACCATTAGTTTTCACATTTTAAGACATTCGGCCCATTTGTTTGGCGATTTTAAGACCTTTCGCTCCATTTATTTGTCAATATTAAGACTTTTCGTATCATTTAGATCTCAATTTTTTCCTGGCAAACGATAGCTAGCCTGTGATTTAAGAGAAACCAGCCTTCGGCCAGGACATATTTCTATCGAAAAATGTACAAATTTATCTTAACCCGTTGAGCCCCAGCTAGTTATAATATTTTGTTCACCCCAGTCCCAAGTCATTTTCACTTCTTTTTTTTGTTTGCTAAAATGGAAGACAAGGATGAGAAATGAAAAAAAAAAAAAAAAAAAATCACCTCGGATATTTTTTTTTTTGGCGGGGCAGGGGGGGGGGGGGGGGAGCCTCAACAAAATTTGTTGAGCCAAAATGGAAGAGAATGGTGAGAAATGAAGAAAAAAATAAAAAAACTCACCTCGGTCATGCGGGGGGCGGGGGGGGGGGGGTGTCGAAAGTTCGTCTCCCCCGCATGACCACCCGCCCGGGAGCACTAGGGTGAAAACTGAGTATGGCATTGTACGGCATACATCCTAAGGAGTGTCTCACATAAATCTCAAGCCTCTAGCTCCCATACGACCGGAGTAATGAAGGTTCAAAGTGGCGGTGAACTAAGGGTGTAAAGTATCCCCACTAAGCCCACCACCACCGGCCGCGCGGCTGTCTTGGCCCGCTCACACCTACCGGCCCGGCTCCCACACACACTACGGTACCTCCCCCTCCTATTCTCCCGCCATTTCCTACCTTACGAGCCACGTAAATGATTTTAATATGCCGGACGCACGTGATGCGTCGCTGGGAGTTGGTGATAACAAACTGCCGACGCATCACGTGCGACGCTGGGTCTCAATGGGTTAAAGGAGGGTCTTGGGGTGTTTTTTTTTAAGCTTGATAGAGGTTTAAGGAGGAAACTAAAATAGATAATATATAGATTCATAAATGAGCAAATAAATACGCCCATCTCCTCTTAAGAGAAACCGGCCATAGACTTGTGCAAAAATATACCAATCTAGCGAAAAGGGGAAGTGTAGGGAGCATTTTTTTTTTTTTTTTATATATATATATATATATATACTGTATATTGTATTTATGTGTGTGTGTAAATATTTACAGGAAATAATATTCCTGAGCGGGCCTTGAACAGATGCTGGTCCACCAGTGGGGTGTCAATTTTTTTGTTTTTATGTGCGGCAACCAAATTTTATATTCCTCAAAGATGACTAAACATATTAAATATCCTCAATACAAATGCAAATAAACATCACAATCACCACCTACAAAGTTGGATCAGCAAGTCTTACATAATATAGTTTTAAGCCCTAAAATGCCCATGGATATTTCTTAAGATTAGTAAGCTGCGTAAACATATAAAATAGAATTTTTTTAATATGGAATGGAAATGTCATAGGTTTACGCTAGTTATTCAAGAAAATATTCGTTTTCTATAATGCATATATATAAAGAAAATCAACGATCCTGGGTAGACTATTATATTATACTATAACATTTTACTTTCTAGCTACTCATCGTTCCCTAGAGTGTTGGACTGTATGTGTCCCTAGTAGCTAGTACGTGGGATACAAGACTAATCCTTACCTGCCAGGTAGTATGTGTTTTTAGTACCTAGTGCGTGGGATACAAGACTAACCCTTACCTGCCAGGTAGTATTTGCCCCTAGTGCCCTGTAAGTAGGATACAAGACTAATCCTTGCCTGCCAGGTAGTAGGCCTATGTGTCCCTAGTACCTTGTACGTGGGATACAAAACTAACCCTTACCTGCCAGGTAGTATGTGTCCCTAGTACCTAGTATGTGGGATACAAGACTAACCCTTAACTGCCAGACAGTATGTGTCCCTAGTACCAAGTACGTTGGGTACAAGACTAACCCTTAACTGCCAGATAGTATGTGTCCCTAGTACCTAGTACGTGGGATACAAGACTAACCTTTACCTACCAAATAGTATGTGTTCCTAGTACAGTTTTGGAAGGAGTTTCTATACCTCCTTTGGTACTAGACAGCGTTGCAGTAGTAATGTAAGTATGTATGAATGAAGGGGTCTTCGTCATGTAACGAAGGACGTGAGTGATGATTGAGTTTACTAAATGTGATAATAGTTTGCAGTACGGCCTTTAATATAATGATTTGATTGTATGAATCGTTACCATAATCATTAAATGTATTGTGTATGCTAATACAAAATAGTTAAAAGAATGTAACTTCAGAGGAAGATTTTATATTTAGCATCATATGTTGTGCAGACAGTAGCCATCATACAGCATCCAACCTTATTTAACCAACGTGGAGTCTGGCGAGTTCGATCTGTTTAATTTTTCTTGGCGTGAGAATTTCGAAATGTCCACGAATTATCCTTAAAAATGGAATTACACGACACACATGATTTGATAAAATAAATACTAGGATATTGCAAAATATTTTACCAAAATACAAATTTATATATCAACCACTCTCATGACCTGACAAAGTTACCCTACATTCTTTATATAAATTACGATTATATAAACTAACACTTACATGAATATGCAGAGCAATCCCAGGCAACTAGCAAAAAATATTAATGATGCACTTGACAACAGGGAGCAATTACTATTAGCCTAATCAGTAATCACACACACACACACACACACATTTTGGCGTAGGGATGTGACGACCCCACCGCCCGTCAATTTGTGGCGCAGATAGCCAGTGGAGGTTGGGACCGGGAATCCCACTTCCAGAATTGTTAGGAAGAGGCTGTAGGCATCAGCCGAACAGGGTGGTACTCCTGTGGAATGCTAGGTGGCTGATAAGGACAGCTGGAACTCCTGTTTCACCACCTGGCCTCCCTAGCGGATCCTTTCAGTGTCTCATCAATATTGAGGGCAACCTCAGCCTGCCCTCCAAAACACCTTCTCCTCCTATCAATTACATTATACTACAAACACCTTATATACTACACTAGCTTTTTCACAAAAGAAATCCATGACGAAATCACGACCCGCCTCGGAGTCCCCAGTTGGGGGGGGGGGGGGCCAGAAATACCCCCATTGGTCTTTCCCTTGGAAACGACTCGCCAAAATGCACTGGACCACCACCTTCTGCTCTTACTATTAATTTTTGCAATATTCGTGGCCTTTCCTCTAATTTCCACTCTGTGGACCGTCTGCCAACCCCGCTCTTATCTTTCTCACCGAACGCAGTTGTCTGGGTTTACTGACAGCAAACCCTTCTCTGTATCCTCCTACTATCTCTATCCTCAGTTTCAAGCCAAACGTGGATGTTGCGTCTATATACTGTAGATATGCAACAATTTTGCTTTCTCTTGTGTTCCCAACTTTGATTCTTCTGAATTCTCAACTCTCTGGCTAAAGCTTTCTTGTCACTCTCAAGCTAAATATTTCTGCGCTGTTTATCTCTTCCCTAATTCTACTGACTATCCAAATTTCTTTGACTATCTAACTTCTAAGGTGGAACACATTCTATCCATCTTTATTTTTGCAGAAATGTTCATCTTACGAGATTTCGACGTTCACCACCGCCAATGACTCTCCTCTGTTTCCACTGACCAACCTGGTGAACAAGCCTACATATTTTCTATCCTAAACGACCTAGATCAGTTAGTCCAGCAACCCACCCATATCCCGGATAGCTTCGGAAATCAGACCCACATTCTTGACTTAGTTCTAACCTCTAACCCTTCTGCTTATACTATAAATTTTGTCTCTCCTTTGCGCTCCTCCGACCATAAACTAATAGCTGTCACCTGTCATATCTCTCTGGTACAGACTACAGCCACCCAATCCTCCCAACCGGCGGCGCTTGTGGCACTTTGGTGCTGCCGACTGGGAGGCTCTTCGGCAGTACTTCTTTGATTTCCCATGGAATTACTTTTGCTTCCATGGCCGGGGACTCTCGGAGAGTGCTGAACGAATTACCGAGGTAATCCTCTCGAGCAAGAAAGCATACATTCCATTTTCTTTCTCTCAGTCTAATGCAAAAAAATCTTGGTTTACTCACGCTTGTTCTACTGCTGTCTGCAACAAGGAGGAAGCATTCAAACGGTACCGACGCTTTAAAATTCAAGAATCTCATTCCTATGTTTCTGCCCAGAATCAAACCAAACACTCTTTCATCAATAATAAATGCACTGAACTATCCAACTCTAGCTCCTCCCAAGCTTTTTGGCATCTAGCCAAAAACCTCTCCAACAATTTTTCTTCCTCGTCTTTCCCTCCCTTTTTCCACTTTGACGGCACAACCATCACTTCTTCCTCTGACAAAGCTGAACTCTTTGCTCAAACTTTTGCTAGAAACTCCACCTTGGATGATTCCGGTGCTCTTCCTCCCTCTCCACCTACTTATGCCTTATATCCTAATCTCTTCTAAAGATGTACTTTCTACCCTCTCTGGGCTTAATACTAAGAAGGCATATGGTTCGGACGGTGTTCCTCCTGTTGTACTCAAAAACTATGCTCCATGCTGACTCCCTGCCTAGGCAACCTCTTTTGTCTCTGTCTCTCCTCTAACGTCTTCCCTTCCTGCTGGAAGTTTTCTCTCATTAAGCCTGTCCCAAAGAAGGGTGACCGCTCTCAACCCTCCAACTATCGTTCAATTGCTCTCATCTCTTGTCTCTCATAAGGTTTTTGAAACTATTCTTGCTTCCAAATTTCTTAAGCATTTCTCTTTTCATAATCTACTCTCAGATCGCAAGTATGGCTTCTTTAACCTGGCAGCTCCGGGAAGACTCTTAATAGGTCTTACTGGGTGGCTGCGGGAAGACTCTTAAGATCCTAGTTAGGCCTAAAAAAAAAACATTTAAAACACACAAGTGGCACTAAAAAAAAAAAAATTGTGTTTACGTGAGATAATCTCCCTCTATTACATGATACCACTCCTACACATGTGCACCCCCCCTTTCACCCTCCCCCCCCCTTTCCCCCCCCCCTCCTCAATTATCAGGTATTTTCTTTATTATTCCCGATAATTATCGAGTATTTTCGTGGGAGAACGGGTGGGAGAGAAGGAGGGGGATGGAGGAGTATAACTCCGACCCTCCAAGCCAGTCTGAAAGCTCCCCTGGCCTCTCAGTCCCACGCGAGACAAGAGAGAGTGAGGGAGTAAGTCTCTTACTGCTCAAGGCCAGATTATGGGGCTAAAATATACAATTTTCACCAGCCTATTGCTGTTACCAATTGTTTTATTACTTTCCCATGTTCATATGTTCGTATTAAAAGTAAAATAGGCGCATATGGATAAGTAATATTTATATACAGTATATGGTAAGTTAACGATTTTAGTGAGGAATGGTTCAGAATACCTTCGCACCGCGGGCACATTTAAATACCATAGCTGCGCAGTTAAGAAGTTAAGGGTCGCTCTAATGGTGATCTTCTTTCATATCTTACTAACTCCTTGTCATCCTCCTTTCAGGATTTCGGTAGACCTTTTCTATTGCGCTAGATGGCCTTTGATAGTCAGGCAGAAATCTTTAATTTCTAAACTACCCTCCTTCGGTTTCTATCCCTCCATCTGTGCCTTTGTCTCCAATATCCTTTCTGGCCATTCCATACCTGCGGTTGTGGACGGCCGTCGCTCACTTCCTCATCCTATCAACTCCGGTGTTCCTCAGGGCTCTGTCCTATCTTCCATTCTCTTTCTAATTTTCATAAATGATCTTCTCAACTGAACCCATCCATTTATAAGCAGACGGCTCTACTTTACCCTACTCATTTAGATTTCCAGAACGCCCCAGCCAGCAATTCCTCAAAAACAAACTTAATGAAGCCATACAACACTTATCTCCTGATCGAAGTAGTATTTCCAATTGAGGCAAAGAAAACCTTATTGCCTTTAATGCTTCCAAAATCCAGTTTCTCCATCTTACTACCTGTCGGGAACTCCCAGAGGACTATCCCTTATACCTCAACAATACAAAAATTAATTCTTTATCTTCTCTCAATATTCTTGGTGTCTCTTTTTCTTCTGCTCTCACTTGGAAGGACCACATTACTAGTCTTGCTAAGGCAACCTCCCAGAAGCTGGGTGTGATCAACTGCCTGAAGGGGTTCTTTACCCCTGCACAGCTTCTTGCTCTGTAGCCTACAGGGTCACAATGCGTCCTTGTATTGAGTATTGCTCACATGTGTGGGGAGGATCCTCTCACACCGAAGGAAAGTCTTTCGTATCATTAACTCCTGTACACTTACCAACTCTCTGCAATCTCTCTCTCATCGCCGCAATGTTGCATCTCTCTCGCTATTCTATTGCTAGTACAAAAATCAGTGTTCCTCAGAGCTATCCCAGTGTATACCACCTCCTCTACGTAGGGTACATAGTACCCGTCTTGCAACACAATCCCACCCCTACACTGTGCAACTCTCCAACCCAAGTGTGAAACGTTATTATCAGTCTTTCTTCTATTCAACAGATGAGCTCTGGAACTCTCTCCCAGAATCAGTATTTCCCTCTTCCTATGACTTAAATTGCTTCAAACTCTGTGTGTCCAGGCATTTTGGCTCAAACGTCCCTTGATTTTGGCCCTTGTAACTCTTTTGACTCTGGGGGAGGGACTCGCTACATGCAGTTCTGCATTTTGTCTCCCTCACTCACATATAAACACACAAACACACACATGCACACACAAATGGAACATTGTATTACTCACAAGAAGTTAAATAAAATATTTGGTGCGATTTTACTTTAGTAGTGCGCACTTTACAGGTACCACCATGGACTTATTAGAGCATTGTTTTAGGTGTCCACACATCCAACACCGAGCTACACCCTTTTCTGGTATACGAAACACCCAAAAAGTAATAAGGACACTCTTATGTCAATAATAATAGACAAAATATAAAGATAACTCTGTGGAAAATTTACGTTCGCTGGAGTATCGTCGTCAATCGCTTTGTTTGCATTTTACGTTCGAGATTAATAGGGTACTTCGCGCATCTAATTTATGTCCCGCATTGATGGTTTAATTCGAATTTTGGATTTGGGATACAGTATGTGTTGAGGAATGAGGGGGGACTTTACCCCCCCTCACCCGGCCCCCTAAACTTATTGTCATCATCATATATGTTGCAAGCAGGAGGCAAACAACAACAATAAACGTAACTAACCTCAAGCGTCATGTAAACAAATCAACGATCGGGAAGAACTTAAGGAAGAGGCACAAACTCCCGATTTTCGGCCCAAACACGCCATTTTATTCTCGTCGAAACCACATAAAATTGCTCGGAAACTTAAAATAAATCTCTAATAAGTTTGTGGGGGTAACTGTAGAGTGTGCACTAGTAAAGTAAAATCGCCCTAAATTTGTGTTATCGATATTTATGTGTAAAGAGGGTAGCATATCACCGGTGGCACCATGATGGCGGAGATTGGCCGTTCCTTGTTGCTATAGGGTCTATAAGGAGGGTACGTGCGCCCCTCCCCCCAGTATGAGCTCTCCAGACCACTGACATTGCTCTTCAATAAATCCTTAGAGTCTGGGACTATGCCTGATCAGTGGAAGCTGGCCAACGTAACACCGATATTAAAAAAAGGCAGCAAATCCTTACCTAGTAACTATCGTCCAATTAGCTTAACCTCAGTTGTATGTAATATGCTAGATACACTCATAAGAGACAAACTCGTAGATCACTTAGAGGAAAAGAACATACTTAAAGATACTCAACAGGTTTTCGTAATAACGCTCCTGCTTAACAAACCTCTTAAGCTTCTTCCACAATATCGTCAACCTATATAATGTGAGTAAAGCTGTAGATATTATATACTTTGATTTTCAAAAGGCCTTTGAAAAAGTTCCCCACAAACATTTGTTGATAAAACTAAAAGCACATGGAATACAAGATAGAAAATTGGCTCAGTGACAGAAAGCAAAGAGTAGTCATAAATGGTAAAGCATCTAAATGGATCAATGTAAGTAGCGAGGTACCCCAGGGATCGGTACTGGGGCCAATTCTCTTCCTAATTTACATTAACGACATGGATGAGGGTCCCACCTGTACAATCTCAAAGTTTGCTGACGATACAAAAATTGCAAATAACATACTCTCATATGAGGATGTTGAAGATATGCAACATAATCTAGATAAGTTTTCACATTGGGCTCAAATTTGGCATACGTGTTTCAATGCGGATAAATGTAAAGTACAGTAAACCCTCGCTATCTCGGACCTCTAGAAGTCGGAAACCCGCACTTCTCGGACTGGCATCGGCCTCTCGGAAAGTTTGCCGTATATCTCGGAAAATTCCGAGATGTAAGGGGAAAACTCCGAGGGCCCACATGGTGTGTCGGACAGGTGTCATATATCTCGAAAAATTCCGAGATCTAAGGGCAAATTCCGAGATCTAAGGCTACAGTGAGGTGGAGAAGGGCAGTGAAATGGAGAAGGAAAGTGATATTTATAATATATGTCTGCTGGATACTGTACAGGTACTGTAATTTATCTTGAATCTACGTTGTTATTCATAGGGAAGTCTCTGTTTTCTCTGGTGGCTCGGACTCCCTCTTCCAATTCGGACATTTTCCTCTCCTAAGTCGGACATAAGTCGGACTTCGGACATCTCGGAAAATCGGACATTTCGGACTGGGTCTCCCCCCAATTAGTCCGAGATAGCGAGGGTTTACTGTACTCCATATCGGACACCGAAATGAGAAAATAAACTATTCAATGAATGGCACCCAGCTTAAGAGTGTAGACAGAGAAACTGATCTGGGAGACTGGGAGTAACAATATCGAGTAACCTAAATCCGAGTCAACAATGTTCAGAAGTTGTTAAGAAGGCAAACAAAATAATTGGCTTTATAGGAAGGTCATTTGAGCACAAATCCAAAGATGTAATCCTAACTCTTTACAATTCCTTAGTCCCCCCTCTCCTTGAATATTGCATTCAATCTTGGTGCCCTTACTACCAAAAAGATATGACAAACTGGAATGAGTTCAACGTAGAGTTACCATTTTCCCTTGCCTAAAGAACAAACCATACGAGGAGCGTCTTAGAGAATTAAATGTATTTCCTTTAACCCAGCGCAGATTAAGAGGCGACTTGATTCAAGTGTTCAAAATCATCAAAGGCATCGGCAATATGAACTCTAATAAATATTTCACTATTGATCAATCAAATTACACACGGGGGAATGGTTGCAAAATGATTGGTAAATCTTTTAACTCACACAAGTCTAAGAATTTGTTCTTCAATCAAGTTGTCAACTTGTGGAATGGGCTTCCCCGAGATGTCATAGACTGCAGCACCGTTGATTCTGTTAAACTTCGCCTAGACAAACACCTTGCCTTTAATCCACAACTGACTGCATTTATAAATTAATACATTTATTTATTTATTTATTTATTTGTATTTATATTTGTTTTCAACAACTATCCCATACTATAATAACATCTAATCCTGCCACGGACATTTGTCTCAGGGCAGTCTTCCCTTTCCCTTGTTTCCCTTACCCACTCGAAACTACTGTTTGGACACTTGACCATCAGTGTTTTGGAGGGCAAGCAGCCTTGAGGGGTCGCTGGATCTGTTGTGCTTGATTTCCTTTGTACTCTTTTGTACTCCCTCCCTCCCTCCGTATATAGAGCACTGGGCTAATGACATCCATCGTACAAAATTACAATAATACGGTGATCGTACTTATACTTTAGTTACTGGTAAAACTTTCATTTTCTTATACGTTTGTAAAAGAAAACTAATATTTTATATGGATAACTCAATGATAATAAATAAATGGCCTTTACATTTTAATAATAATAATAATAATAATAATAATAAATAATAATAATAATAATAATATTTATTCAGTCAGCAATTTACAGAGTTGGTACCACATAATATGTTACAAATATGACATGTACCAGCCTTGCATAATTTCAACTAAGGATAGCCCAGTAAGGCCGTTAGGCGTATTTCCATTGGGGTCCTTGTGGGATTAGGTTAGCTGGGGAAAAGGGGAGGATAAAGAAATAGATACTTTAGAAAAAGTATTTCTAGGGGGTTATTTTAAGATACCTTACATCCTATAGTGAATATCAGTAATCCGTAATCAGTAATCATTTCAGTTTGGTTTGTCTATCTCTTATGTCGTATTTAGTAGTAGACATAAGCTTGGTGCTCCCTTCTCGCAGCTGTCCGGTTCAGGTGTTCCTTCAGGCTACGTCTGAAGGAATACAGTGTTCTCTTTTCACGGACTGACTGGGGTAGGTCGTTCCAGTCTTTGATGGCAGTGAAGAAGAATGTTTGCTTACCCTGTCCTTGGATTCTCGGGACCTTAAAATTAAACATCATATTTCTTGTATTATGTCCACTCCTCTCATTTGCTTTAACAAAATCATTCTTTAGATACTCTGGAGCTCTGTCATAGAAAATTTTGAAGGCATTAGTTATCCTGATTTGTTTGGCCCTGTCAGAAACATTGAGCATACCTAGTGACTGAAGTTGTTCCTGGCCAACATGTGATCTGGGTCCTAGGTTCAGCATGAACCTAACCATTTTATTTTGAGTGACCTGAAGTTTGTGCTGTGCTGATTTAGATGATGCAGAGTACCAGGATGACACAGAATAGTCAAAATGACATTGAACAAGCGCTTGGCAGAGGGTCTTTTTGGTCGCCGCGGGCAAGCATCCCACCTGTCTATACAGGTATTTTATACGTGCTCTACACTTACTCAGGATAGATTCAAAATTGTTTCACCTGACAAACTCGCGTCCAGTTTTAGTCCGAGATATTTAACTTGTGACACTGTTGTTATAGGAATATCATTACAGTTGACCGAGAAGCCCACAATGTCTTTCAGTTTGCGTTTTGTTCCACATATGATGGCTTCCGTCTTGCCCAGGTGAAGAGATAGTCTATTGTCCACTAGCAATTCACTACATGATTCTAGTTCTTTGGAAAGTGAAGCGGCAATACTTATTGGGTCTTTTCCTGAAACCAGAAGCACGCTGTCGTCTGCATACAGTAATAATTTACATGAGATGCTCAGTTCCATGTCGTTCACATAACAGAGAAAGAGTAAGGGACCAAGGATGCTTCCCTGCGGGACCCCACAGTTAATTGGCATAGGATCAGATAAATTATATTCAATTTTGACTCTTTGGGTTCTACCACTAAGATAAGATTTAAACCAGTTCACAGACCCTATGCCCATTGCTTGTAGTTTATTACATAGGATATCATGGTCTACTGTGTCAAACGCTTTTTGTAGATCAAGAAGAACCATACCGGTGTAGTTACCTTTAGATATTTCTTTACGAATGTGATCCGTTAAGTGGATGAGACAGGAGTCTGTCGAGTACATGCATCTGAAACCTGATTGAAACTTATAGAATAGATCATTTTGTTTGAGGTAGTGTTCAATTTGGGTGTATACCGCTCTTTCAAGGATTTTAGATACAATACATAATATGCTAACTGGTCTGTAGTTGCCAACTTCTAGTTTATTTCCTTTCTTGAATAGAGGGGTTACAATTGCTTCCTTCAGTTCAGCAGGTACAGTGTTGGTGTTAATTGACAAGTTGATGATGTGGGTTAGGGGGCCTGCTATACCAATGGCTCCATCTCGTAGAAATTTGGCAGGAATTTTGTCTGGTCCTGTGCTTTTATGTACATTTAGGTTAGACAGCTCGTGAAAAGTGTATTTTGGTGTAACATTTTGCAATCCAAATGTGTTCGGGTGTATGTCTTTATCTCTGTAGAAATTACGAAAGGTGGCCGTTGTTGTCGTGTATTTATTGAGAGGTTGAGGTAGGTTCTGTGCAAGTGTGTTTGCTATGGAAGTGAAGAAGGAGTTGAAGTAGGTTGAAATTGTCGTTTATCGTGGCAAACCTGATCATTAATGGTGAGAGCAATATTAGTGTTAGACGAATCCCTTGTCTTGTTGCTGTAGCCTGTTGTTTTTAGGTGCCTCCATAGTTTCTTTGGGTTATTCTGATATTCCTCTGCCTTATTGTGAAAATAATTAGTTTTCGCTGCTTTTATTTTCCTACTTAGTTTATTCCTGGCCCTGTTGAACTCATGTTTCAGACCTTGATCCTGTCTATGTGTCACTAGCCTTTTTAACAGATTGTCTCTGTGTTCCAGATGGTGTAGTATGTCATTGTTATCCATGGGTCTGACCTTGCTTTAATTCGTATGTCTTTCAGAGGAGCTATTTCGTCTAGCATGTTTGTGATGATGGTTCTGAAGCCAACCCATGCGTCATTAACGTTTATACTTCCAAACACTGGAGACCAGTCTGTATTCCATAAAATGTCCAGAAATGTTTCTTTATTGTAGTTTCTGAGTGACCTTGTTTTGATAACCTTGTGATTCTCTAGGGTAATTTTTGTGGTTTTCCGTGTGCAATATGTGACGAAGTGATCACTTATCCCAGTCTGTATAACCCCTGATTGGGATATTTTGTCCTCTCTGTTACAGTTTATGTGGTCTAATATTGTGGCAGTGTTCTCAGAGATACGTGTGGGGGTTGTGATGAGTTGTTTGTGATTGTGCATTGTCAGTATATGCCTATATTCTCGTACAAGCCTATTATTTCGTTGTTTGTAACACAGGTTAAAATCCCCTAGTATGATGGATTCATTAAGAGGGTCTAGCGATGACAAAGTTCGTTCAAATTTGGTCAAGAATTGTGTGTCGTCTGGTGGCCTATAGTATACCCCAATTGTGATGGGTCTTGTCCTCGGCAGGTGTAGGTCGATCCACAGAGCTTCGTGATTTTCTACATGGAGGTCGGTCCTAGTTGTGTGTGTGAGGTTGTTTTTTACATACAGACATACTCCTCCCCCATGCCTATTGCGATCATTCCTAACCATATTGAAACCTTGAATGTTTATTTCACCATCGTTTATACTTGAATCCAGCCAGGTTTCTGTGATTGTAATTATTGAAGCTTTGGCCTTAATAGCTAACAAGTTTATTTCTGACAATTTATGGTACATTGATCTGGCGTTAATGTGGATAAGATGGAGCCCTTTGTTGGTGAACACTCTGTATTCATATTTGATTTTGAATGTGTCCTGGCTGGATTCTGAGTTGTTAATACTTGGATCATTTACATTAATATTCGGTAATGAATGCAAGGCACACTTATTGCAAAGGAATTCCCGTTCTTCACTGTTGGTCTTCTTAGAGATGCACTTCATGTGAGCTACATGTTTACACTTTACACAGTTTTGGATCTTCTGACGTCGTGTTATGAGTGATTCACAAATAAAACAAATGGTTTCGCGATGTTGTACAGGCTGAGTTCCTACATTTAACACATTCAACTTCGTTTCTACTGTTAACGTAAGTACATCGGTTATGAACAATTTCATTACAACTGTTGCATTGTAAAAGTGAACTCCTATTGTTGAAACCAATATTACAGACTATACATAGTTTTGTCTTACTGTTTATCATACGACTGGAGGTGTGGTTTGGTCCGCGTCGATCAGCTGTTTGTGCGGGAGAGGGCGGGGGATACTCGCGGTCGGACTGTGGTTGTTTGCTGTTGTTGTTGTTGTTTTCATTGTCTGTTGATGCTGCTTCCCTGTTGATGTATTTGCGAGTGCTACCTGTGTTTATTGTTGTTCTTGTTGCATGTTGTGCTACTTGGGTCGCCGATATCTGAGGTATTAATGGTAATGCTGCGGGTAATGTAGTGTTGGTGGAGTGGGTAATAGCTAATTCCCTGCATTTATCGCATTCCACTTCTTTTCTGCTGGTAACATAAGTACAAACCTCTCAAACCTAGTTGCAGTTACGACAAGACCTCCACAGCGTGCACCCAAGAGTAATGCCCAGAAATAGCTCACAGACCAAATCATAATTTTTTTTTTTTTTTTTTTTTAAGAGACAATGAACGGAGGAAGGAAAAACACAGATAAAACAAAAAGGTCCATGTGCCTAAAGGCATCCTCCATTCATAAAATGTTTGTAACAACTGGATTTAAACATTTGTAGATTGTAAGTTTGTGGAAAGCAATTCGAGGGAAGTGAATTCCAAAGAGTAGTAGCTCTGGGGATAAATTAATTCTGATAAGCAGAAGTTCTGCATTGTGGAGGAGAAAGTGTGAATTCATGGGCGCTCTCAGCTGCCCTAGTTCTACGGGGAAAGATGTGGAGAGGCGGCACAATTGAAGCAAGTTCTGATAATAATCAAGGGAGTCCAAATAACCTAGGAGACTTGGGGAAAATGCAGGCCAACTCTACCACCCATATTTCCACCATCAACCACTTCCGCCCAACCACTTCTGCCTAATGCATGACTACCCAGCCGACCAGAAGTACCAGCTGCCACTATTGCAACCCATCGGCAAGCATTCAGCCTGCTGGCTTAGATTCCATTTTTTAATCCTTTCCAAATTGTCTTGGGGCAGAAAGGACCGTTACAAATGCTGAGGCTTGTTACAGTAGACAATTAAGGTGTCTAGAGTCACCCTGTTGTAATGGTGGAGGTCGAGGAACACTGAATTGACTAGGTTCGAGTGCCAATCGAGCAATTGCTCTATTCAAAAATTCAGACGTAACTCAGAAGTTCAGGAGTTATTACGATCCACCAAGATCTGTAATATCACCTAATGAACTCAGTGTTTTAAGTACGAATCCGCCCCAAAACCGGAATAGTCTTACAATACAGTACTTGTTGTGAGGACCCCCACAAGCTTTTTGAACAGTCTCATTCTTGCCCTACTTTGTCCAGTACTAAAGACGAAGGAAAGCAAGTGTGTGATCATTCACAAAGTACCACTAATGGGTTTAGCTTGCCTCTTACTCCTGAAAAGACTTTGGTTGATCTTAAAGTAAGGGAAAAGTTAGACAAAACACACAGGTACAGCGTGAGTGAGCGTCAGAGAGCCAGCCAGAAGACGAGGAGAGATAGTGATCGAGTAAAGAAAATATTGAAGTTATTTGGCCCAGAACTAAGTCCGTAAGAGAGAGAGGGACATAAGGGACACGTGCCCTGTCTCATTACCTGCTGTTGTGCCCAAACGTCATGCAACTTAACTTCAATATTTTCTTTACTCGATCATTATCTCTCCTCGTCTTCTGGCTGGCTCTCCGACGCTCACTCACGCTGTACCTGTGTGTTTTGTCTAACTTTTCCCTTACTTTAAGATCAACCAGAGTCTTTTCAGGAGTAAGAGGCAAGCATAAGAAGTGATATACATATATTATTACTATATTAATCGATACATGCACCTTACACGTCATCCGAGAATCTTCGTGCAGATCTGAGTTTATACATTTACTATCACTTGGGAGCATATCAAAATAGTGAAATCTCAGTGCATAGGTAAATGCTTTTCAGTCACTCCATTCAGACTGTGTGTTATAAGTTTGTGAATATTGTGTTCATTTGATCTTTAACTAATTTCGTTGCTCGAAGAACTTACTACTGCTATCTTAATTTATTCTCATATCGTTATATTAATTCAGTGCGTTCTTCATTTATCTCTGGCCAGTTATTAAACCCTTATTCATTGTGTATACTTGAATCAATTTGTATTGCTATCATAATCTGTCACATACGCTGCCATACTAGAACTAATAGAGTTTTCCCATGCTAGAATAAGAAGGGCTATAGAAAAAATTAACAGAAGTAAGTCCCCGGGACTGGATGGGATACATCCAAGAATCATAAAGGAAGGAGGTGAGATGTTAGTAGAG